>JABSTQ010000843.1:0-292573 GCA_013358835.2 Ixodes persulcatus
GGCGGATATCTGCGCGGATCCGGGATTCAAATTTTGGCCTGGGAATTGTCAGTGCGGTGATCTGACGGGTTTCATCTTCAGTCATTGACTGCGTTTTTTTTTTAAAATTACTTCCAAAATGTAATTTAATTACAATTACAATTACTTGGTTTCAAAAGTAGTTTAACTACAATTACAATTACTACTACGTGAAAAGTAGTTAATTACAATTACAAATTACTTTAAAAAGTAATGCAATTACTTTACAATTACTTATTTCTGAGAGCGACCCGACTTGGGCCATATGACTCTAAACGAGTTGCATAGAATGCAACCTATTTGTTTCATTCCTTGCCCCAATGTTTGAGGAAGCTTAAGCATTGCTTCAAGATGTCACGTATTGTACTTTCCTTTATGAAGCTCGTTAAATTCATAATAGCAATTGACAGTTTGGGGCAATGAAGTACTACATTCTTATATTTTAATAATAATAATGAAATAGTTTGTATGCTGGAGGACGCCAGATCGCTAAAGAAAAAATTGGGTTGATGGACTTTTGTTAGCCAGGCAAATAAAAATGTGACAATTAGTCATATATGAATATTTTAATAGTGTTAACATAAAAACTAAAATCCACACGCGGTAATACGACCGCATTCACATACAAACCTCATGGTATTGTAAATATTTACATTGAGTTGACATTATAATGGCTCAGAAATATGTAAGAACCAAATCGGAACTCCCGAAGCATTGGTGTCAATATTCACAGGTGCAAGGTCAGTCTCCAAAATGCTTATGCAAATAATATCCGAAGCAAAACCAACAGGAAATAAACTTGAAAATAATACAAAGATACAAATATGCGACAGTACTGGAAGAGGGACGTAAAAAACTGGCAAAAAAGAAAAAAACAAATAACTTCGTAGAGAATTAAAATTCCCAACCTCAGCTGAAAACTGAAGCTAAATTGTTTTTCTTTCAATATTTTGGCATGTTTACGCTATTGTTTTCTGCTCGCACCGCAGGCGGTGCTACACGTCGCTGTTGAGGTAGGCTCCAAAGAGGATTGTCTCTCAGCCCGCAATGTAAGCAACAAAACAGCAAACAGTGCGACACTATGTATGGTGTGCGTGTGTGTGAGTGCGTGTCTGTGCGCTAGTGTTTCACCGAGAGCTAGGCCGCTTGTGCGAGCGCTGAGGCTTTCAGAGAGGTTCTGTAGGCGTCGGAATGTTTTACAAAAGTCATTGTAATTGTGCCTGAAATTTTGCAATTACTGACGCTAGAAAGTAATTAAATTACAATTACAATTCCTTTAGCCAAAAGTAATTAATTACAATTACAAATTACCAAGAAAAGTAATTAAATTACAGTAATTCAATTACTGTAATTGAATTACTACCCAAGTATGATCTACAGATCGTTTCTTCGACATGCGACGTTTGATCAAAAGGCTTCCTGTGTTTGTTTCATCGAAAAACCTGAGACGTTTCGTCGCACAGAACCCTGCTATTTTCCTAACAAACTTTTTGCATCTCGCCTGGATTAAAGAGGAAAGGGAGGCATGGTTTGGTTAAGCAGGCCCTAGTGAATCGCACGCTAGCTTTTAGCGGCTTAGTGAAGAAATGCGTTGTCAACAATACATCGCAGGGCGCATGTGCCCACAAAACGTACAGCGTCGACGAACCGTCTGTCCATGAAAAGTTGTCCACTAAACGTATTTCCACAAAACATGTTCCTAAGCAAAATCTGATTCTCACTGAAGATCGCTTCAGTTAATGCGTTCCATCTCATCAAAAATGCAATCTGTAGAAAAAGTAAAGAATGCAGGGCATCAATCGTCCCGAAAAAGCTAGTGCATTGGCGGGAAAGAGCGGAAAATTTTTTCCGGCCCAAGAAAACCTCAAACGTACAAGTCACAAGAAAGTAGAAGAAACGTCCCCCTCTCCGCAAAGAGTAGTGTGGTCATGATTCCAAAAACAAAAGAAGTGCCTCGACAGCAAGCGCGACCCTGTGGCGCCACGGTTTGTAAAGTTTCAGAATCAACAGCGCACACACATAGGCAGCCCGTAAACTGCCTGTGTGTTGCTTTTTTGTATGCTTAGAGTCCTAGCCAAAAAGTCTGGTAGTTCATATTCATATACCTCTTACTTTTTTATTGTTTGACGGAACTAAAATGTCATAATTTAGTATGCCCTTTTTTAACATTTATATTTCAAAAGTATGCGTCTGCATAAAATAGGTGTTACAAAGCAAAAAAGTAAATAAATAAATATATATATCCTTTTGGTGCGCTTCTTCTGGGCAAAGTGTCCCAGACTCCTAGGACGATCGCATAACTGAGATCATTTTTCCTTCTAAGCGCAGTGTCTCGGGAAGGCTGATCGCTTTTAATATAAATACGATGAAACTGATAATGATAAAATGACATCCCCTTTGAATGGTGACCCGAAGATTTTTTTGTACAAAGATAAACAAACAACATAAAAAACGCGATTTGTATTATTTAATTTTTTTTTTCATTCACGCTTGATGTTATGATGTACTACAATGAATGCTTGGATTGTGAGTTGGATGTGGTTCCACATTTTGCAGATGCGGTTCGGATGCGGATACGAAGTCTGCGGATGCGGATAATCAAACTGTTATCCGCGCAGGGCTCTAGTTATAAGTGGATTGCACTGTAGATGGTGTCAGTGTGTCTTCTCGTCGTAAGAGATTTTAAGAGGTTCCAAGGCACTCTGTCTTAATAAGTCGCACAAGAATGGCCAAAAAACTTGAAATACGTGCTAAGATAAGCGCTGAATATGTTGGTCGACTAGAACTTTGCTTCGCCAAAATGGTGACAGCGAGAAACAAGGTCAGGGAAGGAGGCGTATGCATGCGCAGAAGCTTACTGGAAAAAAGTCCGTTGCAGAGGGAGCTGCTGGGGTCTCTGAAGAGAAAACCCAACAAGAAGCCAGGGCCCATTTGCTTGAAGCTAATTAACTTTAACCGTGGTAAAAAGTTTCCCTGCTAGGTATTTACAAGTACCTAGCCAAGTTTGACGAGGGCAGAATGAGCGATCTCCATATTTTATTATGGGTGGTAGCTGGTGCCACCTACTGGTTGTAGCGAATATAAGTGGCTTTCAAGGAAAAGCACCCGAAAAGGAGGGACCCAATGCGCGCTACCGGATTTTCGCAACGCAGTGCGGCAAACTGCTTAAGAAACAGTTTTTGTTGCGTGTGGTACAGATACTGGGTAAGGTAAAACCAAATTAACCATTGTTTGGAAAATTCCTAAATGTCTCGCAGTCTGAAGTGAAGACAAGCCTCGTTGAAATTTTGTTCTAAGTTCAAAAGAGGACGATGAAGTTCAGTCCTAGAAATGATGAGCAAGAAGTGAACACTGAAAGGCGGGCGGTACACCGGCAGCATGGTTGGTCAGCATGTAAGAACTGTATATAACACCATCATCAATTGAAAACCATGTAATTCGGCCTTAGTGAATCTAGACCTATTACTAAATTACCCAAGCATCGAGAAAATGCTGAAAGTGCAATTCTACGCTCCGCATGCGCTGGCCTTTCCCTTATAAAAGATTTGAATCAAATTATCATAAGACTTTGACGAACGCACATGCAAGGCAAAATTTGTTTTAGGCTTTTGCTTTAGAACAGTTACTACTGCAGACGCCAGCACGTGTAACTACACTCTTAGCATGCACCTTGGTGCATGGGAAATTTAGCAAAAGGTCCACGTTGCCATGCCGACAATTACCGCATTCATTTAGGCTTAGGAATGTCGAAAGCGAAAGTGACAGCCTCCTGCACCGTTCACTGCCGACTAACGCACCCGAGATTGCAGCTACTATGATATATTAGTTCCACACCGAGCGACGCTCCCTCGCAGGGCCACCGCCAATTGTCCCCACCGTGCCAGTCACGTAACCTAAAATTCCTCCTCGTAGGGAAATGCAGTTAACGTTTTAACAGGATTAAAGTTAAAGGGGCGGTGCAAAAATTTTTGTACTTTGCGTGAATACTGCTTAAAATAAATCCCTGACATTTATGACCAATAAAACACGCGTCCGTTTTTCTCCCCATGCAATAAACATCACAGAACAAAAATTATAGAAAAACGAGCAGCATTGACTCGCTGGACTCGCAGCCAGAACAAGCGGCCCCGTGATCTGGAGCCGATTACATGCCACCTATGTTGATCATAGCCACGCGCTGAGGTTGGCAAAGCACAGGACACGCGCCAAGTTCCAGATATTGCTATGCTTCGGCTATTGTCGTCATTGTTCTGATTAGAGACGGGCCACTACCCGTTAACACAAAGGTTCAGGCGAGTTGATTGGTCATTATGTACTGGGGGAACAGCGCACCCACAAAACAGTCATTCAAGTCTACACACAAAAGAAAGAGGCAGTTACGCTGTGCTGACTAAGAACACTCTGGTACATTTACTTTTTTCTTTGTCTTCTTTTTGTATTATAAACTAGGGCCATGGAAAACAATTGGTCTTATTTTCTTCAATGGAAAGCTAAACTGTAAACTAACTCAAATTGAAATTAATGTAAGGCTAGGTAGTCTAATTTTTTTGCGATAAGGATAAAGACGGAGTACTAACACATATCTCATTATGTTTTGCGGTATTCTCTGCCTCAATGATTTCTAAACTAAAATTAAAATTAATGTAAAGCTAGGTAGACTAATTCTTTTTGTGATAAGGTTAAGGACTGAGTACTAACACATCTATCGTTATGTTTTGCGATATTCTCTGCCCCAATTTCTCAATGAGAGAAACCATTGAGGCAGAGAATATTGCAAAAAATAACAATAGATGTGTTAGTACACCGTCCTTAACCTTACCACAAAAAGAATTCCCTGTCTGCACTAACCGTGTACAACTGCAAAAGTGGTAAAACATACATTTTAGCCAGGGGTATAGGATGTCGAACGCTATGCAAAATACTGCTAAAATGAGAGATTGTTTCTGTTATCTCAAATGTGAGACATGTTGATATTTTTTATGGAAATGAGCTTGCACTCAGTCAGTTTAGTAAGACAAGCTAAAAGAGGGGGATCGGTGGCCGAGTGGACTAGCGCACACCAGCTCGGAGCACGTGGAGCGAAAGCTCCCGCTGCAGAACCCAGGGATCCTGGGTTCAATCGCCACCCCTGCACGTTTCGATCTGGATGAGCATCGTACCGGCGTGCAGTCGTATATTACTACTGCATGGTGCACGTTAAACACCCCAGGCTAGCGGTTGTACTGCACTGTCTAAATTGCTCATCTACACCTAGGAGACTCGTCGAAACTTTGAAGTGGCTGACCAACTACACGCTGTATAAATATCCACACAACCCCAATAATTATTAAGACAAACTAAAACTGCTGCGTGGCAGAAGCTTTTGCTGTATGTGCGCCGAGCTGCAATACGGTAGGAGGAAAGCCTTGGTAGGTAGGAAAGATTGCATGTTTTATCTTTACTGAAAATGGTTAAAGTTTCCAGTTAATTAATGACATAGTTAAAATGGGGAGTTTGCTGGCTGTACCATATGGTTGTGCAGGAAAATATATTGTGTTGTTGGGATGTTAATGGACGTTAAAGACCCTAGGCTAGCAGGGGTACTGCACTGGCTACATTTCTCACCTACGGCTGAGACACCTGATGCCCACTGAGGCTGACTAACTTCTGGCTGCCTAAACACACACACACATAATTATTTTAGGGCTACAAAGTGATGTGACTGGGAAACTGTGTACAAATTGCATAACATGCCACATGAGAAATTTAGTACAACTGAATTCTGGTGAAGGGGATCCAGCCAGGACGAGGAGGGGCGAACCAACCGGGAGCGAGCAGCTAGTGGCAAGGGTTGAACAACGGAGTCTGGCGTGTCCCGTGCAAGTCGACTCCGACGATCATCCAGATGAGTCTTTCAGCGACAACCGGACAAACTCTGTAACGACCCGAGGCCCTTGCGGGAATTCTCGGCGGCGACCCAGGGCACCTGAAGACGAGAAGCTGGAATGATAATTCACCGGCAGGAGCAACTCTTGGCAGAGACTTGAAGGAACCCACCCAACTATCTTCACTTCTGGCAGGTGCCCGAGGCATGGCCATTTTAAGATTGGTCGGTGCCCACAACAGGTTGAATCCAGGTGCCACTGTTAGAGCACCTGGATTCGACGACCAAGCAGGTAAACAGCTGGCTCGCCGGAGCTTCGGGACGGTGACAAGACCGGTGACGAGAACCGGAAAATCAAGTTTACACAAACTGAGTAGGATTCAAGTTCATTTGCACATTTGTATATATTTTTACCGTTTTCTAAATATACTTTCTTTAATCCTACAATGGTCCAGCCAACTCCTTTTTTATCTGATATGGTGACAAGAGGGTCATTGTTCGTGTTGAGAGACTGCTTCATGCCTGTGAAGGCCTAGGTAGGTTGAAATATTCAAACGAGGTTGCACTGTTTCAGGAGGTATGCAGTCAACCCGCATTATTCTAGAAATAAATTTTGAAGTTACATATTTTGTGATACTTTACAAGAGCATGCCAAAGCTTTGATAAGTGTCCCTAAAGTGTGACTATCTTATATTTCGCATAAACCGTGTTAAGGTCCTTCGCAAGCGAACCTGTGCGACTCCGTGGTACTCCTGCCAGTCAAATCCTACGTTGCAGTCTCCCGCGGTGCGGAACCCTTCCGACATGTCTCGGAGTTGAACGAAGTTGGCTGCTATCGTAGGCAGTTTCTCGGATGTGCGCTACTCGCGGCCGAGCACCAGTCTAAACAACTGTTTGTCTGGGACTGGTTCAGCTGGTCTGGCATTGTACTACGTACCTTTCGAACACGACATTTCACGTTATAAATGCAAACCAGTCTATCGTCTTTTCTCCAGCTAGGCTTAAAGGCTTTACTAGCTCGGCATAAAATACAAACAGTTTCGCCTCCATCAAACTGACACTGGCATTCTTGAGTACGGCGTGTTTCATTGCGCGGAGATGCTCAAGACTATAAAAACACAATGACATGAACTAGAAACCACACACCTTTGGAAGCGTGCGACATAAAACCCGCGCGCACATCAGCGTAAACACGTCCGTCCGCGTCGTCTCGGCCGTGCAATCGCATCTTTGAACGTTATTTATTGCTAGCGCAACGACTTTTGTTTCTAATTAAAAGCATCGCGAACTATTTTAACCATTATTGCACCCCGCGCAAGTGCCTATTACAGTAAATTTGTAATTAAAACAAAACAAAAATAAAAAAGGGGCTGCTGTCGCTAAAGGGAACAGCCAATGACGTCATAGTCACGTGGACCAATAGGAGTCGATATAGTTTTGTTTTGTTTGTTTCTGTTTTTTCCTTGGCTCCGCCCCCCTGTAATGGGTAGGATTTCGAAATACGCCTCCGGGAGGTGTGGAGATGAACCACCACCATGGCGACGCCCCCGAACTGGCGAGGCTGCAACGTGGTGCGTCATGGAGCGTCACGCCCTCGTGTGGTTCGCTTCCCGAATGCGCTGGGGCGGCCAGCCACAGGTCGCACAAGGATTGGATTCGGCCGCGGCTTCACCTTTCTTTTGAGGCGGCACATTGAACGAGTGGTGCGCCGAAGGCACACCACCATCATACACGGATGAGGAGCGTGCAGGGCTATGCACTCTCTGCCCGTTGCGGATCATCTCATAGGATGGTCACGTGAACGGAGATTTCCATGTCGAGCGCCTGCAAAGACAACGTGACAGCCAGTCGGCAGCGACTCAGCCGCTGACATCGGCTGAAGGCCTCTCCAAACAGGACACTACAAAAATCGTCAGGCGGCACGACTCCTGCAAAAATCGTGAAAATCGAAGCGGACGCTTTAATTTTGATGGTTTTTGCAGGAGTCGTGTAGCCTGACGATTTTTGTGGGCAGGCCAACAACACGAACTTTCTCCTCGCCTCCACCACTTTTCTTTGATGTTGGGGCTCGTCAGATTTGACGTCACACGTGACACGCCACCTGCCACTGGTTTTCTCCCGCGGCTCGTTGAAATCGCTACCGCCGTCGCCTCGGGGCCTTGAGCGAAGAGGGAGATTTGACGGGGGGAAAGCGGAGCGCCGCACGATTTGTCGGAGTCGTGTCGCGCGACGATTTTTGTACTATCCTGTTTGGACACCCCTTGACGCGGAGGCGGCCCTTATCGTTCTTTCGCGGTCATGCCCCGAGGGGCTATGGGCGTCAAACCCAGCATCGTTCTTGCTCTAAGACCCAGCAGCGTGTAGTGTGCGTTTCTCCCACACCTTAACTCCCGTAAGGCCCTTGATTTCATGTCGAACCCAAGATCAGGAACAACATCACGAAATGAAGCATAACTACGAAATTGTCTGTCTTCCGTCCAAAAGTTCCAACTCCATCTGGCCACAGGGTTGGGCAGTTTCTTTGAGAGTATGGAGCTGTCCTGTTCGCTCGGTATTGACAGTTGAGTGGACGCTATGCTTGTTTTAGGCCAATCGGGTCTCCGGGTAGGATCACGTGACTACAGTCTCCAAGCTAGAGATGAGGCAGAGCACGGCACCTGCCTGAAGGCCAACGCCACGGGTAGCGTCCACTGCACTATTAACTTTGGGTCGAATTTTCAAGACGATATAAGGGACGAATCCTCTCGATGTGTTCATTATTGGGATAACCCTGAAGATAAGCCTTTGTGAGGACAGCCTCTTTTGGCCTTGAAGGAGCTGCTATTTTCGTATACTCCTCTCTTTTCTTCCTCTCCCTAAGCTGAAAGCGTGGAAGAAGCTGCGCAGTCGCCGGACCAATGAACCGGAGGCTTCTTTTATCCCTTTACTCCGCTGACTGGGCGCGGGTAATGCCAGGAGCGTGATCATGTGGTAAAGGTTTCGCGGGTGACGAGGTAGCTCTTTCCGATCCCGGAGTGTTTGATTCCCGGGCTTGTTTCTTGTGTGCTGTGCTGCGATCAGCGGGGCTGCCGGAGATTTCGTCCGCGACAACGTATTCGGGTACACCAAGGCTTCCAGTGTTTGAAAAGTCCTACGCGTACATCGGCAACAAGCGATTTCTGCAAAAACGCCGAAGGAATTCATGTGATGCGTTTAGTGTTCGGTTTGGCAAATTACTGCTTCTGCCACATTGTCTTGAATCTTCGAAGACCCCTTTCTTTTCGTTTTTCAGCTAATGGCAGGCGACTGCCGATAGAATTTCTCCGAACTTCTATCGGCAGTCGCCTGCCATTAGCTGTCTACAATCAGGTGATAACTGCAGGTAGAATACTGACTTTCTTATTCTCCCGGCGTTTTGTGAAAACGCGTTTCATGGACAACTTTTCGTTGACACACGTTTTATAGAAACGTTTCGTCGACACTAACGTTTCATTGTCACTCGTTACGTGAAATGCACGCTGAAGGAACATCCCGTCGCGCGTGTGTCTCTGAGGCGCGTGCTCACCGACCCAGCCCACCCGTTCACGTCGCTTCGTGGCGACAGTCTGCGGCGGCTCATTACGAAAATTTTACCCCACCTGTGCCACCCGTACTTGTCACTTCGCGCATATAGTATAGGGCGGCTCATTACAAAAAGAAAGAGAGAAGTTAATATAGGAAAGCTAATCTAAGCTGTCTATGAAACATCGCGTGTCGATGAAACGTCGTTCGATGAAGTGATTGTATCACCAATGAGTGGTGACTGCCGGCAGAATTTCGGGTAAATAATTCTGCCGGCTGCTGGGAGAATAGGCACTACCTAAGAATCACCCCGGTTCTTGTTTGCTCAGAAATCTTCTCAGTTGTGTAACAGCTTCGTTGTACATCTTCACAAATCACGGATTGCTTGCACGTTTGTACTTGTTTACGGAATATGCTGTCTAATAAACTTCTAGGTGATTTGAAAACAATCCCTTGTGTCTGTTTACCTGCCTTTTTGCAACCACCTGGGCGCGTACATTTTGTACAGGTTTCCTTGAGGTGGGTGCACAAAAAGGTGTAATTGTACACCATTGAATGAGGTGTATCAATGTTCCCTATGAGCGGGGTGGCTGTAGAAAACGGTGTAATAGTAAATACTGTTGGCGGGTGTATCTCTGTTCCCTATGAGCGGGGTGGGTGTAAACAACGGTGTAATAGTAGACCCCGTTGGTGGATGTATTTTTACTCCCAAAAATTGCGTGGGTGTAGAGAAGGGAATACTTGTACACCTTACATTGGGGTGTACCTGCACACTGAAACGACAGAGAGGGTGTAAGAAAGGAGTAGTGACACACCCCAATATGCGGTGTATCTGTGCACCCCCGAATGCTGAAGGTGTCTAAAAGGGTGCACATATGCACCCTGAAAAGGGGTGTATGTATGCACCTCGTCTTGAGGTGTACTTGTACACCTTTATGGGTGTAGTATATGTGGCAGCACTTACACCCCCTGTGGGTGTACCTACTACACCCTTGTTTTTTAGAGTGTTGAAACCCTGACGCGAATCTTGCAGAATTTATTGTTTGACGTCGAGAGAGGTCGCTTTGCGTTTCGTTGGAGCCATCTTGCGCAACGCCCGAAGCAACAAAGAGAAAGCTTACAAGCCGCGGCGTATATAAACGTCACGCTACTCGCTGGTTACGATGATGATGATAATGCTCCGCTTGAGACCGCACGCAGCGCCTTCTCGCGGAGTATTCGATGCGCCCGTTCACGATGATACCATCCGATTTCGGTGACCGATGCCGATTTCGCCACCGTTTGCGCGGTGCATTTCTTCGATTTTTTTTCTTCTTGTTTTCAGCCCAATTTTGTAATAAATACGTTCTAGGTGGACTAGTTTTATCGCTGTATCCGGTATACCAAGGATAATCGCATCGCTATATCTGTTTTTTTTTACATGGACAAAGTGCAAAAATTGATAGTTTCAAACAAACTGATCGTTATAAGCAATACATCGTTATATGTGGTATCGTTTTAAGTGGACTGCACTGTATAAACAGAGTTATACGAGACAACCCCTCTGCTCCCTAGTCCTTCCCGATTCCTGCTTCCTCATGAGGTCCTGCCCTGGCTCGGCTCCCTGCCGTACCTGAAATCGCGGACAACCGCTCCGTCCCAACAGGAGGTAGGAGGAGGAGGGAGGAGGAAGGAGGAGGCAGGGTGAGGAGGGGAGGAGGAGAGGAGGAGGAGGAGGAGGGCAGATGCCAGCCACCTGTTGTGCAGGCAAGTGGTATCACCATTCATAAATCACGGAGAGGCACGTATGAAAACGTAATGTACTCGTTATCCAAGTGGCCATCTACATGGGTACCGGTCTGTGTTGTACCCATCGATCTCTTTGGCACGTCAGATGAAGTTCGTAAATTGTGTGCCGCCAAGGTCTACTACGGCTTGCTCGTGGTAGCTCTGTACCTCTCACCTACGGCACTCACCAACTATTTCTTGCAAGTCAAAAGAAGAACTTCATACCAGTCATGCAGGAAAACATCCTATCGGCCCCGAGGGACGTGCACTCACTGTTGTGCTGTGCCATCTCCGGGGAGCACGCTGAAGACTAATGCTGAGGAAATCAAAAACGCCGAGCAGTCTTCGACAGAGCCGACAGCAAGTAGGATGACATCGAGAGTATCACGTGCATCGTCAAAGTGTTGACTCTAACGCTTTCTCGTTCGCCCGCTTTACTCCTGCTGTCGTGTTTCCTGGCACCGGCCGAACTTAGGCAGAGGGGAGCCTCCAGATGTGAAAACTGTATTTCCGTTCTCCGGACAAGCGGTGAGCGAGAATACCACAATATATATATATATATATATATATATATATATATATTCAAAGATGCGTACTGTCAGAGTTACTAATTCGAAGTTTATTACGACGTTTCGAGCGGGGACCGCTCTTCATCAGGTAGCGAGTGTACAGCCCGCGAATGTTTATATACCCCTAAGAAGAAATTAGAGGGAGTACAGTGCAGTAGGAAATGGAAACAGCGTTGACAAAACAGATAGTTCACACAAAAAGGGGAAAAAAAAACACACCAAAATTTGCAAATGCAAAAAAAAAAAAAATAACGGTTGGCATGAAGAGAGGCTCAAGCGGTTAATCTCAGGCAGGCATAGACTGTCACATCCTACCACTCCTTATTCAAGGAAAAATCCACCAAAGTTTTAATCCACCTCAAACTTCGACCTTTTAGCACAAAGGAATGTCTCGGCATTTGGGCGCATCGGTGATCACATGTGTCCTATTTCTGGTTTGAAGACGAGCCACCCCTTCCCAACCAAAAACTTTCAAACAATCTTTTTTTTTTTTTTTTTTTTTTGTGGGAGGGTAAATAATCTCTCCGCCAACCGTTTTTTTTTTTTTGTGCGAGCGTGAATAATCTCTTCATGCCAACCGTTTTTTTTTTGCATTTGCAAGTTTTGGTGTTTTTTTTTCCTTTCTGTGTGAACTACCTGTTTTGTCAACGCTGTTTCCATTTCCTACTGCACTGTACTCCCTCTAATTTCTTCTTAGGGGTATATAAACATTCACGGGCTGTACACTCGCTACCTGATGAAGAGCGGTCCCCGCTCGAAACGTCGTAATAAACTTCGAATTAGTAACTCCGACAGTACGCATCTTTGACTTATTAACTTTTCCCGGTCCATTGTTTTTATATTTACCTTACTTCACCTACATTTAACAATGGCCACCGGCTTCCGTACTGCGGAGCGTCTATCGAAGAAGTACCCCCAATGCACGATCAAGACAGCCATCATCGGAGACTCCCAAGCGAAGTACTTGTACCAGCACTTCAATGCACACTCCTGCGATGCCCCCGCTTTTGTGACCTACAACGGCGCCTGCTTCTCGGATGTGATGCAGCTACTAGATCACATTCCGCAAACAGTCGGCACTCTCATCCTGCACGTCGGAACCAACGATCTGGCTAAGGACGGCGCCCAGGCAAGCTTGGAACGACTCCGCGAGGTCCTGGGCCACATCCGATCCGCGAGGCCAGAGATCAAGCGTATCTACCTCAGCCTCGTCTTACCCCGGAGTGTAAACCGCCGCCTGCGCTTCTCCAACCACCGATTCGTAAGGTGGTTCAACGGCCAAGTCAGCACCTTCAACATCGAGGCAAGCAAGCTCTGCCGCCGAGCCTCGGGCACCTTTTTCATTCGCCACGCATTCTCGGAGATGCCAGCGCGGCGCGTGCTCGCTGCCGATGGACTACACCCAAGTTTTGAGGGTGTAGCCCTCCTGGCACTCCATCTCCAGAACATCATCATGCAAAACAAGGAACAAGGGCCAACCGGATGGAGCGACACCCCACGAGCCACCAGAACCCCAGAGTCAGCTGGTTCAGGACGCCCTGCTTCGCCCAACACAGAGCGTGGTGGCACTCAGCCGACCAACACGACGTCCCAGGATTCGCAGCCGCCCACAGCAGGCTCCCAACGGAGGAGCACCCCCCCGGCGGAGGCGAGAAGCCCTTACCTCCTGCGGGGCACCTTTTGTACCTTTTCTGATGCTGTCCGCAGCCGTCCCGCGCAACAGAAGTGACTCTACACAGAAAAAGGTACTGTGACGCCCGACCATTCTAAATCCCGGGCATTCCTTACTGTACGTAAAGCCGTTAACAAGCGCGTCAAGCACACCATGCATGCAGATACACTTGCTCTTTACTTAAAAAACAAAACCCCTCCCAAAGGTCTCCGTCTATGCCTGAAACCATCATCAGATTCCTTTAACCACATTGAGCATAAACAGTGGAATGAAGTAACTCTTGAGGCCTCACTAAAACTAGTCGGAATCACAGAACAACACCACAGAAGGAAGGCGGCCGAGCTATCACATACAGAAATCAAGGTCAGAAACGACGGGTCACTAAGCTGCGAGGAAAACGCCGAAATAGAGCTATATGAGCAGAAAAGACGCAACGAGCTGTGGATAACGAAAAAGAGAAAACTCGAGCGTGACAAAATATCTGACGCATGTCCCCAACCGACGTTCTTGATGAGTACTAATTCGATGGCAGCCAAAGCAACTATCCATGCCCACTCTCCGCCGCCAGGGCCTACACGGGTCGCAGACGCAGAACCGTCGCTGGCTTCAAACAACTCCGCCGCTCTAGACACGATTGGCTGCCGGCCGCAAGTCGAAGCGCGTTCCCGGGGACACTGCGAAAAAACAGCGGACAAAGGCAACATAGTAAATTTATCGGACGCAGTGTTAACGCGGGAAGAAACCAACATCCTTTCTAAAGGATTAACCTTCTGCCCCACAACTGGCCACTACAACGAGTTTCAATTGTACCAAGATTTGGACAAGTTTGCACGAAACATGAGGCTCCGCGAGTACTTTCACGACCGCCAACCGAATCCTAACCAGACGATTCTGACCAACCCAGAAAAGCAATGGACGCCTAATCCACGAAGAGATAAGTATCTCGACATGTACATCGATATCACGCAACGCGAAATCATTTCCGCTGTGAAGAGGCAAAGACCGACAAAATATAACCTTTCTCGGCCAGAGAATGAGTGCCTGAAAAGACTCAGTGCCAGGGCAGACTTAATTATTAAACCTGCAGATAAGGGCGGCTCCATAGTTGTTATGAACAGACAAGATTATCTTGATGAGGGCTTTCGGCAATTGAATGACGCATCATTTTACCGCGAACTACCGACAGACCCCACACAAAGTCTTGAAACGGCCATCATAAAGAAATTAGTAGTTCTAAAGAAAAGTGGGAAAATAACCAAGGAGGTTCTTAACGCCATAAAACCATCCCACTCCAAACCCGGTCGCTTTTATCTCCTTCCTAAAATACACAAGATCAACAACCCCGGGCGACCCATAGTGTCAGGAATAGGTACAGTCACCGAACGCATCTCGAGTCTTGTCGATACACTGATCAAGGACATTCCTCCAACCTTCCCTTCGTTTGTTAAGGACACCAGCCACTTCCTGCAGAAAATTGCCCCACTAGACATTCCGGATAACGCTTTTCTCGTAACCCTTGATGTAGCTTCCCTATATACAAATATACCCCACAGAGACGGAATTGCGGCAGTGATCGAAGCGTATGAACACGCTCATCACACACTTGACATCGAGGGGGACGTCCTTTCGATTCTGATGAAACTGGTTTTGGAGAACAATCACTTTGAATTTGAGAATAGGCACTTCCTGCAGACCAACGGAACCGCTATGGGAACTAAGATGGCGCCAAACTACGCTAACATATTTATGTCACAACTGGAAACCACCTTTCTCGCTGAACGCCCCACCCAACCGCTGTTTTACACAAGATACATCGACGACATATTCATGATCTGGGCCGGTACTGAAGACGAACTCATGAAATTCATCGCCGCCTTCAATTTAGCTCACTCATCGATAAAATTTACTCACTGCGTATCACAAAAGTGCATAAACTTCCTGGATGTAACTGTGGAAATTGCTAATAACAAATTAAGTACGAAACTTTACAGAAAACCTACCGATAGACAACAATACCTCCATTTCAACAGCTGCCATCCTCGACACTGTAAGACTAGTCTGCCCTACTGTCAGGCGCACAGATTTAAGCGCATATGCTCAGACAACAACGACTTTGAACAAAACGCTCAGGAACTGAAACGCGTACTAACCCAGCAGAGGTATCCAGCAAATGTAATCGATGACGCTATAAGCAAGGCAAGAAACCTCAACCGCTCAGACATCATTGGCAACCGAATAGAGCGTCCTCAAGAAAGCAGACAGTCTAACCTTATTTTAACGTATACAGGCAATCTTCCAAACATCAACAACATACTGAGCAAAAATTACAATCTTCTGTCACAGAGCGACCGCCTCAAAGAAATCTTTCCCGCCGCTCCTCGGGTCGTCTATCGACGCGGCAGGAATCTCCGGGACGTCTTAGTAAAATCAAAAACTACCACTCCCGCAAGCCTAGGTTGCCGACCATGCCGAAAGCCCAGGTGTAAAGTATGCAAGCACATGTTAGAAACAAAGAACGCCACGAGCACAAATTCAGAGTTCACGTGGAACATAAGGGGTAGCTACGATTGCGGCACGTCAAACGTGATTTATCTCCTGCACTGCAATGTCTGTAACAAACAGTACGTCGGACAGACTAATCTGGCTTTCAGACTACGCTTTAACAACCACAAATGTCACGCACAAACACTCCCCGACCTTCCGCTCTCAAAGCACCTGTCTCTCTCTAATCACTCAATCAAGCACATTTCTGTAGTAATTTTGGAATCAGGCTTCAGCACAAAAATTGAAAGAGAGCAAAAAGAATCATATTTTATTTATAAGTTTAATACCTTCAACCAGGGCATTAATGAAAGTCCGGGAAGGCTGTTTAGTTTGCAGCTGGCTCGTTGGAGAGCTGATCCTCCCCGTCCTTGAGCTTCTCGAGATGCACACGCTGAAGACACTAGGAGATCTTCGAACTTAACAATCGATAGTCCATAGAGAACCTCCAAAACGGATAAATGCGGCTCAAGCGGTTAATCCTTATTCAAGGAAAAATCCCCCAAAGTTTTAATCCACCTCAAACTTCGACCTTCTAGCACAAAGGAATGTCTCGGCATTTGGGCGCGTCGGTGGTCACAAGTGTCCTATTTCTGGTTTGAAGACGAGCCACCCCTTCCCAACCAGAAACTTTCAATTTTTTTTGTTATTTTTTTTTTTTTTGTGGAAGGGTAAATAATCCGTCCGCCAAGTGTTTTTTTTTTTTTTTTTTGTGCGAGCGTGAATAATCTTTTTATGCCCACCGGGTTTTTTTTTTTTTTTTTTCAGTGAGAACAATCTGTTTTGTCAACGCTGTTTCCATTTCCTATTGCTCTTTACCCCCTCTAATTTCTTCTCGCTACCTGATGAAGAGCGGTCCCCGCTCGAAACGTCGTAATAAACTTCGAATTAGTAACTCCGACAGTACGCATCTTTGACTTATATATATATATATATATATATATATATATATATATATATATATACTATATATATATATATATATATATATATATATATGTGTGTGTGTGTGTGTGTGTGTGTGTGTGTGTGTGTGTGTGTGTGTGCGTTATTTTTAATAGCTGGTCGCCGTCTGACAAATTGTAAGACGTCAACCCTAACTTCGTGAAAGCTACGCTTCTGCGGTTTGCTCAGGTGAGTTATACGGCCAGGGGAACATAGTATTGGGAGCTAGTCACAACTATCAGTCGGCTAATTAAGAAAAATTTGTTAATTAACTTTTTAAGGATTAAAAATAGACATATAGTTCCGATTCGAAACTTGCTGAGCATTATCGAAAACTACTAAATCAACTCCTTTTAGAAGGATATAACGCCGGGGCAGCATTTTACGGCGTTCTGTGAAAACGCTTCATTTGGACGTGTTTCTGGATTTCGGTTTCTTATCGGAGCGCATCTACGCGCCTGCGGTCCTGCTCCCCAGTCGCTGCGACGCGCAACACACGTGCGCCCTACTTCCCTCCATTCTACGAGGGAGGCGAGGGGGTGGCTTGGCACCGTGACCACCGGGGTGCAGGACCGCGGGCGCAAAGATGTGCTCCGATAAGAAACCGAAATCTAGAAACGCGTCCGAAGGAGCGTTTTTACAGAACGCCGTAAAATGCTGCCCCGGCGTTATATCCTTCTAAAAAGAGTTGATTTAGTGGTTTTCGATGATGCTCAGCAAGTTTCTAATTCGAACTATATGTCTATCTTTAATCATTAAAAAGTTAATTAACAAATTTTTCTTAATTAGCCGATGATAGTTGCGACTATCTCCCTATGCTATGTCCCCCTGGCCGTATAACTCACCTGAACAAACCGCATTAGTGTAGCGTTCACGGCTCTTTTTAAACAAATCGGAAAGGTAAAAAAAAATATATATATATATATATATATATGGGTGATTTCATCTCAACTCAGGCACGGATTTAGGGTCGAATTTTTAATTTTGACGAAAAAAAAATTATGTGTTGGGGCAATTCCTATAATAAAAGAAGACGCAAACGGCAATGTCGTCGGATTTTGTGTTCTCAAGTTAGGGACCGTTGAAGCGGTCAAGGTGGAAACTGACGTTTTTCCAGCTTATCGGAGGTGCCATATTTCACTCCATCCCTTTTTCATACTTTTTACACTACATCAATATAACTTTTTGGGAACACTCTAGACATAGGCTTTTTCATGCTAATTAAGCGTCTAGGTCATAACATTTTTAATGATTTTTGTTTTATTTGTCAAACCACCAATCTGCGACGATATTTGACGAAGTTCAGCAAGCTGTGCTGTGTGACCTAATCAACATATTTTTATTATCTTTATATCACACAGCACAGCTTGCTGAACTTCTTCAAATATCGTCGCAGAGAGGTGGTTTGACAAATAAAACAAAAATCATTAAAAATGTTATGACCTAGACGCTTAATTAGCATGAAAAAGCCTATGTCTAGAGTGTTCCCAAAAAGTTATATTGATGTAGTGTAAAAAGTATGGAAAAGGGATGGAGTGAAATATGGCACCTCCGATAAGCTGGAAAAACGTCAGTTTCCACCTTGACCGCTTCAACGGTCCATAACTTGAGAACAAAAAATCCGACGACATTTCCGTTTGCGTCTTCTTTTATTATAGGAATTTCCCCAAAACATATATTTTTTTCGCCAAAATTAAAATTCGACCCTAAATCCGTGCCTGAGTTGAGATGAAATCACCCATATATATATATATATATATATATATACGGCAGAAAACGCACTTGAGACGGTTGTTGGAGTTTTTAAAACATATTATTCGTAAAGTTCGTCGACGTTTTGGCATGAGACAGACCTTTTTCAAGACTCAAAGGTCTTTTTCAAGACCTTTTTCAAGAGTCTTGTAAAAGGTCTCTCTCAGGCCGAAACGTCGGCGAGCTTTACGAATAATATGTTTTAAAAACTCCAACAACCGTCTCAAGTGCGTTTTCTGCCGTATATACTTTTCGTCACCCTGTGCTACGTTTTCTCTCTCTCTCTCTTATATATATATATATATATATATATATATATATATATATATATATATATATATATATATAATATATATATATATATATATATATATATATATATATATATATATCCTCTTTCACAGCAATGCGTCAATGGGAGGAGGAGACAAGGAGCTGAGCAGCCCGGAGGAGAGGCGACGAAACGGCTCGTGCTCTGATGCCACCTTGACGTTTGAGCTAACGCGTTCGAGAAAATAATGGTTTCGCGCAAAATAAATAAGAAAAAAACAAGGGTTATGGCGCAGGCTAGCTGCTGAAATAAGCGTTATGGCAAGAAAACCCGAAACATGGTGAAAGGAAGGTGGTGTTTATCCCTTCCTGTTCCCCGGTCTCGGTTTTTTTGTTTTTAAGTATAAATTTAAAGTTTTTTTTTTTGTTTTTTTCATATTTAGCGTAATATTTTTTAAGGGGGTGCCCTCAGACAAACTAGGGGGAGTGTACACCCCCCCCCCCTTCCCCTTAGGGGGTGGGTAGGGAAATCACTATCTCATGGGGCACCAGTCGGGACGGAATGCTTGCAACTGTCTATTGGCGGCGAGATGTTCTGGTGGCGCCCTCCTATGGTTACCTTTCGTGACGTCATTGCTTTGTGAACAACAAGTTTGAAGGTGTTTGTAAAGAGCATGGTGGAAGCTTGAAATCATAGAACTCTCGAACCAACACTGTCAACATCGTCAAAATTGAAGTTCTTACATTAATCGTATTTCCGTCGATGGGAAATCCTTTGCTGACGCCATAGTCTGCATTCGGCCTATCGTGGAAGACCGATCTTAGCGACGCTTTCGATCGCTCACGTCGCCAATACTCGTGGACAAGTTTATGTGGCTATGCGGTCAAAGGTAGGAGGGCGCGCGCATGAAAGTCGAATAAAGATGTGCACGCGCACTCCTCTCGTCGGAAATGCCACAGAAAATTTTCCACGGGTATAATGGTGGCAAATATGCATTATTTCATCCGGTATCGTCACTTTCGTACCATCAACTGTTTTTTGCCGTACCGTTTTTTTTTTTTTTTTTTTTTTTTCTTGATTTGTTTCAGTTTTGATGAGGACAAAGAAACTACCGGTTTATACGAAACGCTTGCCTGAGGAAAGCCCTCGGTGAACTATTGGCGACGTGCACGATTGAAAGCGTCGCTGTGATCGGCCTTCCACGATTGGCCGAAGGATGACTATGACGTTAGCAAAGGATTTCTCTTCGACGGAAATAAGAGGAATGGACGGACTTAAACATTGGCGGTGTTGGCAGGGTTGGTTTCAGAGCGCACTGATTTCAAGCTTCCATCATGCTCATTACAAACACCGTCGAACTGGTTGTTCGCAAGGTCATGACGTCACGAGAGGGAACCATTGGATTGGGGGGGGTTGTGGGGATATTTATACAGCGAGTCGTTGGTCAGCCATTTTTAATGTTGCGACGAGTCACTCGCTGTAGATGAGCAATTTAGCCAGTGCAGTACAACCGCTAGCCTGGGGTCTTTAACGTGCACCACGCAGTAGTGATACACGACCGCACGCCGGTACGATGCTCATCCAGATCGAAACGGGCAGGGGTGGGGATTGAACCCAGGATCCCTGGGTTCTGCAGCGCGAGCTTTCGCTCCACGTGCTCCGAGCTGGTGTGCACTAGCCCACTCGGCCACCGAACCCCCTGAACCATAGGAGGGCGCCACCAAAACATCTCGTCGCCAATGGACTTGTTCCAAAACCGACGCGCCCCATCGTGGCAAAATACCACGCAGTGCACTCTGGGAACTAGTTGGCCCCTCAGTTTCGGTTTCGACTGAGCAGCTTCATCTCATGCTATCACGCCGCGACCGAGCGCGCTGCTTGCGTTTTCGATTATCGGACTTGTCACGAACGTACAATCCACTCATTCTCGAGCGATACAAAACAAAGACCGGGGCACTTTCCCGGGTTCCCGAAACACCGGGTATTATGGGTGCGTATGCAAACGTAGTAAGACGTGGCTAATTAGTCACCTCACCCCACGAGTACATCTTTGAGTTCAATTTCAATAATCCCATCTAATACCAGTGAACTACAACTGAAATTTGGTCACCTGGAGCCTTACACGTATTTTGTTTGCCAAATGTCCGCTTCTTGTTAGTTAATGGGGCGAAAAGCAAGCCGCGCATCCTCACAGGAGTATCAAAGTTGAGCCCAGCGTTGACGCATGAACCTTTATGGAAGCGCAATGAATTCGACCTCACTACTGCACAAAAGTTACTATGATGTCTTCCTCGTGTCATCATACATCTCCCACTCAAATGTTTATGCTGATGGAAGATTAAGTTTTCGCAAACACTAAGATCGGCTAGCCAGTGGCGTCACGAGGGTCAGCGGCACCCGGAACGGTAGCCCGCCGAGACCCCCCCCCCCCCCCCCCCCCGCTCTCGTGGCCGGCCGCGACACCCCCCTAAGCGCTGCACCCGGGGCGGTCCGCCCCCCCCCCCCCCCCCCCCCCGTTGTGACGCCACTGCGGCTAGCTACGACCGAGGCCCTAACAAGCGTCCCCTACTCCTCGCTAAGCCTTTTTGGACGAGCTTTTACTGACGCCCAAGATCTGTGCCTGAACGGTGTGTCTGAAATTATCTCGGCATACTCAGGCAGGAAGAAAGCAAACATATAACAAATATTATGGTCATTAGCAACGGTCAAACGCGCTTTGAATAATTTCGTTCGTTTGGCGCACCGCATAAGGGTTCATGCACGTCCGGCGCACTTCCGGCGAACGGTGCGACATTCTTCACACAAGTGTCCGACTTTTGCTTTCTTAAAACGGTTTGTATGTGCGAATGTGCCTATATGATTGCAGGATAACTTTATGCGCATACGCGATGTTGAATATTAGTGAAATGTAAGCGGGTGGGGACTTCACTTTGTGCAGTGCTGCGGGTCAGTACAGATAAGAGATAAGAAGTGTGTTAAAATTGAGCTTTTCAATGGCGCCTCCGAGTTTTACCTCGCGTACTCAGGCGTATTAAGAAAAACAGTAATTTGCAAAAAGTAATATTTCGTCTATGGACGCACGAAACAAACAAACTTCCTGATGAACAACACTAATGTAAAGGCGCGAGCTTGATGTATGCATATTTATTGGTTGCTACAGCTTGTTGATTCGTACACAAGCAAGATCCCCGAGCTTCGCAGCGTCGAGATTCCCAGCACTGGCTCGTTCACATACCTAGATCGGAACGCTAACAGAAAGGCTCAAGTACAAAAATACAACAAGCATGTGTTAAGACAAGATATACGTCTCGGGCTTGTGCTAAAGCTTCGAGGTCTGGCCATTTAGGTTAGTTTAGAGACCACAAGTGACGCTCTCGGGACCACGCTCTGTGTATAATCTCGTGTCGACGTGTCAATCGAAACCGAAACCATGCCACTCTCCTCCCTGGCCAACTAGTTCCCAGAGTGCAACGCGCACCGTGTTGCATGCAGGGCTTTATGGAAGTAGTCTATTGGCGACGTGCTCGACCGAAAGCGTCGCTGTGCTGGGCCTTCTACGATTGACCAATGCTGACGATGACGTCAGCGAAGGCTTATTATTATTATTTAGCTTTACTTATTTTGTAGAAAACAACGATGGGTTGCGCGGCCATGCAGGCCCGTAGGTCACCGTTGAGGGGGGAGGGGGAGGAGGAGAAAAGGATAGAAGAAGAGAAGAAAAGAAGAAAAGAAGGAAAGAAGGAAATAAAAGTGAGAATGTGGCAGTCATAGTGTCGTCATCGTTGTCGTGTATGGATCAGGCGTATCATGGGCTGCAGTGCAATTGTTCGGCTAGGCGGAGGAAAAGCCGGACTGTCCCTGCGTAGGGCGACTAGCACTCGGGAGTGAGGTTCTATGTACATCTTCCTAGGCGGTAAGACCTTCTTGGAACGTCAGTAGTGTCGCTATATTATGTCGCATAGCCGCGTGCGACTCAAGAATTTGGCTAGCGCGGTTAGCATTTTTTCCGCCTTGGCAGCAGTTGCTGTGGGCCTAATCAGCTCTTCCAGGGTGTCACTTGGGAATCCGAGGGCGGAGTAGGTTTGTCTTAGTTCGTCCCGCTCTTCTTTGTATAGGGGGCACACACATTGAAGATGCTCGTCGTCTGCGGTTACCCTACATGTACCGCATGCGTCATCTCGGTGGTCCTTCCATTTTGCCAGGTAGGCGGGAGTGAAGGCGCTTCTGGTGCGTAACCTGTGAAGGACGGCCGTTTCGTTTCTCGTCAGGCGTCCGGGAACTTTAGCGGGTAGGGGTCCATTCTCGAGCTCCGGATGGCGTGGAGAGATAATTCGCCGCGTCAATAGGCGAGCGTCTGCGAAGGCGGGGACCTCAGACGAAGGCGGGGACCTCATTGCCCTCAATCCCGCAGTGAGACGGAAGCCACTGAAAGGCGATCGTCCATCCTCCCTTTTGGAGATTCTGAGCCTTGGCCATTACCTCCCGTGCGAGTGCAGGTGCCCTGTCGGGTTTCTCCAGGAGTCTTAGCGCCGCCCTAGAGTCCGTGAGCAAAACCAAGTTCCCCGGTTGTTTCCCATCCGTCATTGCCAGTTCCAGGCGGAGGGCTGCCAGCTCGGCTGTTGTGGATGACGCACGAAAGCTCAGCTTCTCCATTCTGCTGTGTCCTTCCGAGATCGCCGCAGCTGTAGCTGTTCTTCGTTGTGCTTTCACTGACCCATCTGTGAATGTCCGTGTCCATCCGTGATAGAACTCGTCGATGTGCTGTGATGTGTGTTGATACGCTACTGTCGTTGGGGTTACTCTCTTCGGACCCATCTGCGCGATATTCATTTCGATCTTCACTGTGGGAGGCTCACTGGGCGGCGGTGGAAGTGTAATGCGGGTGGTTGGGCACCCAGCAATTTCTTCAAGAAGATTGACGAGTGTCGCAAGATGTGCACGGCGAGTCGCTATGTTCTTCACGAGTGATACTGTGCCGGGAGTTTCTTGCATCCGTATGAGATGTCGTAGAGCCCGCTCTGTCGCTGCATTTTGCACTGTGTTTGTTCCCGATTCTACTAGCGTGTGACGCGATGATGCCGTCCGTGGGACGCCTAGACATATGCGCAGTGCCACTCTTTGTGCCCTTTCCAAGCTTGCCCACTGCCTGTGGTTGAGGTCGAGGAGTGGGAGTGCGGAGAGCGTTCGTGCTTTGATCAGTCCATGGTAAAGTTGAAGCATCATGCGTTGTGAGGTGCCTCTTCGTACCCCTCCAAGGATGCGAAGGATGGACGTCGTTTTCTTGTTGTTGTTGAGGACTGTGCTCACAGCTGGTTGCCACGAGACTCTGTCATCTAGTTTCAGGCCCAGGTATGTTGCTTGCTTTACTATTGGTACTGGGGTCCCTGCAATCTGTAGAGGCAATGTGAACTTGTACATCCTGTGTGGCGCATTGAGCAGGGCTACCGATTTTGCCGCGGAGAGGGTGAGGCCCAGTGTCGTTAGAAAATGGTAGATGTTGTCCAGAGCTCTCTGCAGTTCCTTCTGGACCTTTTTCCTACAGCAGCCTCGGTCGGCCGGCCAGATGGCAATATCATCTGCGTAAACCGCCATGTGCACTGGACGGTTCGCCCGCTCGCCTATCTGGGCTGCTTGCGGGAGCGCCGCCAACGCCACATTGAACAACAGCGGGCTGAGTACGCTGCCTTGCGGTACCCCTCGTGTCATACGCCTCACTGTGCTGCAGACCCCCGCAGCACTCACTTGTGCCTCGCGGCCCTCCAGGAATGCGCGGATGAAGGCAAGCATTCGGCCACCGATTCCCAGCCTTTTCAGATCTGTCACGATGCTGTTCTGTTCGACGGCATCGAAGGCCTTGGATATATCGAGGAGAACTACACCTGTTGTTTGGTGTCGGGCCTTGCCGTCCTCCAACGCTGTGACCAGGTCAGCGATGGCGTCCGCTGTGCATCTGCCGCCTCGAAATCCTGCGTAGCACTCTGGCAGAGCTCCTACCGTCTCGAGATGGTGCATCAGCCTGCAGAGGATTATCCGCTCGAGGAGCTTCCCGACGCACGACGTGAGTGCTATCGGACGGTAGGAGTTGGGCTGGTCTGACGGTTTGCCTCGCTTGAGCAGTGGCACGACGGTGGCCTTCTTCCAGTCTGCCGGGAGGCATGCTGTTGTCCATACCTCGTTAAGGTATGCCAGGAGGTCTGGCAAGGCGTCCTCTTCGAGGTTTCGAAGCGCTTGATTTGTCACTCCATCAGGTCCGGGAGCCGACTTCTTTCGAGGCAGCGATGCGAGGGCGCGTTTGAGCTCATAGAGATGAAGGTCCTTCTGTCCTATCGTCATCGCCTGAAATCCCCGCGGTCTCCATCGGATCCAGCCTTTGGGTGGTTTCCTCGGTCCTGCAGGGAGGGACGGGGTACTGAGTAGTGCGTCCGCAATGAGTTCTATCACAGCTTGTGTGGTAATATGCAGCTTGATGGCCATGCCAATGATGGGGTGTCTTGCTCCCGGTCTGCATGTCAAGCTCCTTGCCATTCTCCATGCGCTTGTGCTCCCTCCTCTTCCGTCCAGTGTTTCACACTTGAGCTGCCATTGTTCTCGTGCTAGCCGTTTTCCGTGCCTTTTAAATTTTGTGTCAAGTCTCCTGAACGTGACCTGGTCCTCGGGTAGCCTTGTTCTCTTGGCTCGCCGCTGGGCTTGTCTTCTTTTTGCACGAAGCTCCAGCCACTCTAGGTCTGGATTTGGCCTGTTGGTCGGCACGCTTACCGTGTGAGTCGCCAGTCGAAGTGCTTCGGCCATAGCCTGAGTGGTGAGGGGTTGACCACTAGCACGCAAGCTGGAGAGGTGCGACCGGTACTTAGTCCAGTCGACAACTTTGCAAGTTTTCGAGGGCGGTTTAGGGAGGTTTCCCACTACGATGGGTGTGTGATCACTTCCCCACCCGTCGGGTTGAGGGGTCGCTCGTAGTGGTCTGAGTGTCCCGGCCGTGAATGTCAGGTCTATCACACTTTGCTGCGTGTTTGTCCTAAGGAATGTTGGGGTCCCTGTGCCAATTTCTTCGAAGTCCGTTGTGTCCAGGAGTTTCTGCAGTCTCCGACCTCTGGATGTTGTCTTCCCGTCTCCCCAGGACTCGTTGTGAGCATTGAAGTCGCCGCCGATCAGCATATCCTTGTCTGTGCCAAGCTCCGCTCTCATCTCGGCCAGCACACGTGGTCGCCACTTGCCCAATGGATGTATGTATGCTGAAACTATCACGATATCTTTTCTTCGTACGCGCACCTGCACCCCGGCGAAGTCCGCCCTCTCTGAGCAGTACTTGGTGAGGTTCAGCTGATGGTGGTAGACACTGTTCCTCACAAGGTCACTTCCACGGATGTTTGCCCGTCTGCTTTGTCGCGTAAGCGGTGTACTGAGGGATCTTGATTTGTTTCTATTCCATTCGTGGCTCTTGTAGCAGTAGTATATCGAATGGATGTTCCAGTAGCCGTGCTTTGAGGTCCGTGAGTCTTTGTCTTAGACCGTTACAATTCCACTGCAGAATTGTCGGGCATCCGGTGTCTTGGGTTGTTCTGGTCGTTTTATTGTGTGCTGTCATGAATGGGTCGTTCCGGGGACACTAGCCATACACTTCCAGCTACGCCATGAGGCATTTGATGAATGATGAGTGATGATTTCGGCGGTGACTAGTCTGAAACTGAGGCAGTTATTCTGCTCACGAGTAAGGAAAGCATGAAAGACCTTCAGAATGTCATCATAATAATGGGCTCTAGGGAAAGGATTGCCCCGATCACTTGATGAAGCGCTGACGAAGGTGAGAGTGTGTTCAATAGTCTACGAAGCGCAGTGATCGCAAGTGCAATTATGGCTTTAAAAGGAGAACCATGTCCCATTCCACTTGTCTGATTGGATGTCGGCATATGCCCCTCCAAAACCGTGTGCGAAGTGATGTCTTTGATATTTGGCTGTTCCCAAAAGGATGATTTTTGATAACTGTTCGTGGTGGACGCTACGTCCACTGACTTGTCACTTGCGCCCTCCGGTGTCTTAAGCAGAGGGAACTCTTCAGCAGTCAGAGGAGGTACATTGTTGATGGTGTTCTTAGGTGAGTGTGTGTTTTTAGCAGTCATTTTCTTGCTAACCTGTCTCTTGGCATGTACGGCTCCTTTCGCTTCGCGAAATGTGGTGTTGTGCTCGAGCTTGTACCTTATAATCTCAGTCTCTCTCTCTTTAACCGGGCAATCCGCTGCGTTAGAGGCGTGGTCACCTTCGCAGTTCACGCAGTACGGGGCGCCTTCGCACATGCCGTCATGACTTTTGCCGCACCAATGGCACAGCTGAGACTCTGTCGTGCATGCAGCTGCGATGTGGCCAAACTTGTAGCACTTGTAACATTGCAGAGGGCGTGCTCTGTAGGGAATCACTTCTGTTCTCACGAGGCCCACTTTCACATGTTGGGGCGCCTGCTCTCCTGCAAATGTTACGCGTACCAAGAGCGATGTTTTGCCGAGTCGCTTCACTTCAACTATGCCGATGGATGACTGCAGCTGTGTCTTTATGTCATTTTCGCTATAGTCCGGGTCTATATCCCGAAGGACGCCAAAACTGCCTGAGTGTTCTCTTGGTAGGTAGGCTCTCACCGGCACTGTACAAAGCTTGGTCACCTTGAGGAGCTCGGCTTTGAACGCCGGTCTTTTCACGTCGACTGCAAGAATGTTCCGAGCTTTGTTTACGCGAACAACAGTGACCATGCCTGGCGCAGCGTTGTTCAGAAAGTCTGTGAGCCTGAACTTGCTGAGCGAGTCAATTTTCTGGTTGTCAGGGGGGGTATGGAGTACGGTGCATCCGACTTGAAGGTTTGCCCCGTCCAGGTCTTGCGTCGCTTTTTCCCATGAACGGCCTTATATTCTCCGTCGTCGGATTCCATGGTATCGTTGTCGTGGGTAGACATGATCGTCGATGAGGAGCTGCTGATTGTACCGGTGAGAGCTTCCTTCAGCGGAATCGTGTACCCGTCTTTTCATAGCGTGGCGGAACTTGCTTGTCCTTGGTCCCCTTCGAGGGCAGCCGGTAGGTTCGATGCCATGGTGGACATTTTTGCAAATATCCTGGCCTCCTCGGAGGAGGCCCCTTGTGCGCTGCGATCGGATTCCTCCCTGGTTGTAGGAGACCTCGGAATGTCAGCAAGTAGTATCGTTATACAGTTAGTTATTTAGGTGGAATTAGGAGATACAGACGAAGGTAACCCAAAGCTGTGTCGTCGTCGTCGTCTTCCCCCAGCGAAGGCTTTTGCATGGACGGGAATAAGAGTAATGTAAGAACTTCAATGTTGACGGTGTTGGCAGTGTTGGTTTCAAAGCGCATTGATTTCAAGCTTCCATCATGCTCATTAGAAACACCATCGAACTTGTTGATCGCAAGGTAACGACGTCACGAGAGGGAACCATAGGAGGGCGCCACCGAAACTCCTCGCCACTAATAGGGGGGTATTCACTGGACGCCATATTTGAGTGTGCTGTTAAGGGTGCATGCTCAGAACGAGCTCACATTAATAGGCTGCTAAGACCGGCAATCTTGATGGTATGAAATGCACGTTGCAAAAGAACTGTGGAAGCTCGCTCTCAGGATACGCTGAGTAGTCGCGCACACAACTACGGCCGCCAGTGAATGCTCCCTATACATAGGTTGCACTGACGTAATTTGTTCCTCCTTTCTGGTGGCCGAACTTCCTCGAGCGTAGCCTTTACTGTGCATATTCTACGAGCAGTACACGAGCGTCGCGAGCGAGCGGAAACGAGTGAGCACAGCTTCATTATACTTCATTTCACTTTATCTGCGAGCGAAGCCAAAGCTAGAAGCGCGAGACCAGCGCTTTTTGCGTTTCTGCCCAGCTCGCGCGCTCGAGCAAAGCCTGAAAGCACGGAGCTTTCGTGCTCGCGCTTACAGCTTTGCCTTAGCTCGCACATAAGGTGAAACGAAGTATAACAGCAGGTTTTGGCCACCAGAAAGGATGAAGGATATGACATCACGTGCAACCCATATTTTATACTCTGTTTCACCTTATGATGTACCGCAGGAAAGGCTACAAGCGCGAGCTCCTTGCTCTGGGGCACATCTCGGTGGCACAAGCTCTCGTGCGTTAAGAGCTGGTCCCAACACTATGAGCTCGCGCTTCTAGCCTTCTCTGCGGTACAACATAAGGTGAAACGGAGTATAGCGGCGAGATGTTGCGGTGGCGCCCCCGTTCGGTTACCTTTCGTGACGTCACTACCTTGTGAACAACAAGTTCGATGGTGTTTGTAATGGGCATGGTGAAAGCCTGAAATCATAGCGCTCTCAAAGCAACACTGCCAACACCGTCAAAATTGAAGTTCTTACATTCCTCTTATATCCGTCGATGAGACATCCTTTGCTGACGTCATAGTCAGCATTCAGCCAATTGTGGTGGGTCGACCACAGCGACGCTTTCGATCGCTCACGGTGCCAACACCGCACACCGATAATGAGCATCCTCCTCTCCCTTAAAAACCTCTAGGTTGTGGGGATTCATGTGGTCTCCCTTCCCCGATGGCTGTGATAACGGCCGCGGGTCGGAACGCTCGGCCGACTTCGCCGTGAGCTCCCCAAACCAGGCGGAGGGCCGCCTGGCTTGGGGGGCCCTCCTCTCACTCTCTCCCGGGGGGACCTCTTTCCGTCCCCCCGCTCGGATGCGAATCACTGCTGACAGGCGAGGAGGTTTCGCCTCTTGTTTTCCCGCTTTCGGGAAAGGGACTCGTCCGGGTGACCCCGAAAGAGACAGGACGTGTGTCGGCGACTTCTCCGAGGCTTTCCCGGTCTTGGCTCTCCGGAACCCCGCGTCTGGCAGGTAAGGACCTTTTCTTACCTTGCCGGCGCGGGGGGCATTTTGGATGGGGACATTGTAGTTGATTTCGAAGAGTGTTCTAATAAATGCTCTTGGACTCTTTCCTTTCTCTGGTACGTGTGTCTTCTCTTCCGCTATATTCGAGAGAGTGAGACAAGGTAGACGATCATTGGCACCGACGGAGGTAATTAATCGAACCGACCCGCGGTAATGTAGCCCTAAACGTCGTCTATATTGCCGCGGAGATGTGGGGACCGCGCGCTACTAGGTTTGACGGCTCCTTTGAGATCGCCACCGCTGTTGAGATAACCCTTTGGTTACTCTATCGGTACCTGTGTTTGTTGGTAGCTAGCAACATCCCACAAGGTGTATCAGTGCACCCCCACGCTAGCCACGCGCCCGATCTGCGTGTGCTTGGATTCCCTCTTGGGGGTCACTTTTTGGGTTGGGCAGTTTCTTAGGAAGTATGGAGCTATCCTGTACACTCGGTATTGACAGTAGAGTAGACGCTATGCTTGTTTAGGCCAATCGGGTCTCCGGGTAGGATCACGTGACTACAGTCTCCAAGCTAGAGATAAGGCAGAGCACGGCACCTGCCTGAAGGCCAAGGCCACGGGTAGCATCCACTGCACTATTAACTTTTGGTCGAACTTTCAAGAGGATATAAGTGGCAAATCCTCTCGTTGTGTTCATTGTTGAGTTGCCCCTGAAGATAAGCCTTTGCGAGGGCGTCCCCCTTTTGGCCTTGAAGGAGCTGCTATTTCTTTTTCTTTCTCTCCCTAAGCTGAAAGCATGGAAGAAGGTGCGCAGTTGCCGGACCAATGAACCGGAGGCTTTTTCATCCCTCGACTCCGCTGTCTGGGCGCGGGTGACGGCAGGAGCGTGATCATGTGGTAAGGTTTCACGGATGACGTAGTAGCTTTTCCCGACCTCGGAATATCTGCTTCCCCGCCTAGTTTCTTGTGTGCTGTGCTGCGACCAGCGGGGCTGCCGTAGATTTCGTCCGCGACAACGTATTCGAGTGTACCAAGATTTCCAGTGTTTGAAAAGTCCTACGCGTATATCGGCAACAAGCGATTTCTTCAAAAAAGCCCAAGGAATTCATGTGATGCGTTAAGTGTTCGGTTCGGCAAATTACTGCTTCTGCCACATCGTGTTGAATTTTCACGGACCCCTTTCCTTTCGATTTTGTGTTTGTGTTGTGCTGCAGTGCCCGTGTCGACATATATTTCCGATTACTAATTTCAAGTCCGGTATTTTCATCGTAAGTGCTCTGCAACCTATACTCCTTTGCAACAATTGACCGTTCCGTTCCGGATTACCTCTGGAATTAGGCAGTGCCTATTTTCTAGGAACCGGGAGAATAATTTCCTCGAGATTCTATCGGCAGTCGCCTGCCATTAGCTCACTACAATCATGTGACAACTGCAGGTAGAATACTGACTTTTTTAATCTCCTGGCGTTCTGTGAAAACACGTTTTCGTTGATACACGTTCTGTAGACACGTTTCATCAACACTAACGTTTCATCGTCACTCGTTACGCGCAATGCACGCTGTAGGGACATTTTGTTGCGCGTGCATCTCTGAGGCGCGTGCTCACCGACTCAGCACACCCGTTCACGCCGCTTCATGGCGACAGTCTGCGGCGACTCATTACCTGTCCCCCCCATACACGTCACTTCGCGGGTACAGCTGTCGATAAAACGTCGTTCGGTGAATGAATGGCGACTGCTGGTGGAATTTCGTGGAAATAATTCTGCCGGCTGCTTGGAGAATAGACACTGCCTAAGACTCAGTTCCGTTTCTTGTTTGCTTAGTAATCTTCTCAGTTGTGTAACAGCTTCTTATACCTCTTCGCATATCACGGATTGCTTGCAAGTTTGTACTTGATTACGGAATAAGCTGTCTAATAAACTTCTATGAGATTTGAAAACAATTACGTGTGTCCGTTTACCTGCCTTTTTGCTATCTCCGGGACGCATACATTTTTAAGGGTTTTCTTGATGTCTTAAATAGGTTTATGAAGTTAGTTATGAAGCGGGTGCATAAAGTTGTGTGACCATGCACCTTTGAACCGGGTGCATCTGTGTTCTCTTCGAATTCAGTGGGTGTAGAAAGAGGTGTAACAGTACACTATTGAACGGGGTGCTCCTGTGTTCCCTTTGAGAGCAGTAGGTGTAGAAAGGGGAGTAATGATACACTATTGAGCGGGGTGCATCTGTGTTCCCTTTGAGTGAGGCGGGTTTATGAAGCGGTGCAATGGTATACCTTCGAACGGAGTGCATCTGTGTTCCCTTTCATTTCATCGGGTGTAGAAAGAGGTGTAGCCGTACACCATTGAATGGGGTGCACCTGTGTTCCCTTCGTGTGAGATTTCTGTAGAAAAAGGTGTACATGTGCACCACACCAACGGGTGTACACGTACTCCTATATTCGGGGTGTGCAAGTGTTCCCCCAAAGGGTGTAGTATATGTGACAACCACTTACACCCCCTATGGGTGTACCCCATGACACCTTTTTTTTTAGAGTGTGCATGTGGACCGAGTGTGTGCCGAGTGATTGGCACGCGTGTCCGAAATGAAAGCTGACTCAGCGCTCTTATACAATTTGGGCTACACTGTAATTCGGGCGTAGCATCGTGCTAACGTCTTAAGCCTAATCCCATTGATGTGTCTGTGTTTGTTCCTAATTACAGGGGCACACTTAACTGCAGTTACGTTTAACCACGGTTACTACACTCTTTGCAACTCCAGCGACCCATACGTGTCGCCACTATCGGGCAAATATGGAGATCTTAGACAGGTCGTGCCGTGCCATGTGCCAGCTCAACGCACAACGCTCGGGCTTCAGCATGCAGACAAGCATGGAACTCCAAATGGTTTGCTCCGATTTTCATTCCCCACGTTTCAAACCTGCGGCGCTACGTTGGCGTAAGCGAGCTTCCACGAGGATTGACCTTGTTTGGGGAAGTGATGGAAGGACTGCGGTGCTCATAAACCTTGATAAACGCACGATGTCTGGTTCACGCGGTAACGTACACTCTAAAAAAAATGGGTGTTGCTATTACACCCACCCTTTGTCACACATAATACACCCCAAAACTTCAGTTTGACGTACAACGCACAGACGTCGAACTGACGGCCCTAACTTTTACGAGAGGCTTGATGGCGGCGGCATATAACACATTAAACAGCTAAAGCACGTATCAAAAACTAAAAAAAAAAGAGAAAAACACTGAGGTTTTGCAGTAGGGTCAAGAAAACCCCGATTACTTTCGTTTGCAGTCGGTCACACGTACATTAGCAATTTTAATAAGTTGTACAACTCGGCTATCAAGCGGCTCGTGAAAGTTGACGTCGTTTCAACGTCAGTGCGCTATACGTCCAACTGAAGTTTTGGGGTGTATTACATGTGACTAGGGGTGTAAGAATATACTTTTTTCTTTTCTGTGTATACGTTGCGTTCAGAGCGATCTTGTAGCAAGTTGATGCGACAGTAACGACGGAGTCACCGGAACGACTGTTCTATCGCGCCAACCGCCGACAACGTGTAATCACGAAACCCCAAGAAACGAGCAGAAATCATGAAATAATCTCTTTCATTCAGTTCTGTTTTCCCACTAGGTGCCATCGGTTTTGCTGGTGTCGCGAATACACTTGGACAACGTTCTGGGGCTATGCAGTAAAAGCTATGGGCGCACGTGCGCTTGCGCATTTTCAGCGCTTATTAAAGCCTGTGCACGCTCACTCTTCACTTCGTTTGAAATAGCTGTCCGAGAGTACAGGAGGTATTCACTGGCCGCCATATTTGAGGTCACTGTTTAGAGCGCATACTCAGAACGAGCTCGCATTAATAGGCTGCCAGGACAGGCAATCTTGGTGGTGCGGAATGCCCGTGGCGAAAGAACTGTGGAAGTTCGCGTTCAGCACGCGCTCCGCAGCCGAGCACACAGCTATGGCCGCCAGTGAATACTCCCTATAGTGTGGTAACTGCGGTGAAGGGTAACTGTAGTTAAAGGGGCGGTGCAACGATATTCACTTGGAATGTTTTTCACTTTGCACAAGTTTATTGACACTAGTGGGACCAAAGTGCGCTTGCACGCAGCACTACTGACAAAGATATCTCTGTGTTGCAGTGTAATTTCAAGTTTCAATCTCTCCTTCGCAAAACTTGATACCGTCGCGTGGGGGTCCCAGTGACGGTATCTGAATGCGGCGCATAAAATGGACCCCAGCATTGCGTGAGCACTCGATTTGGGCTCGTGATAATAAATAGCTCGACAAGCATTCGGGTAGTGGACCGTGTCCATTCACGACAATGACGACAATAGCCAAAGCCTAACAATGTCTGGAACTCACCACGTCTCCTGTGCTTTGCCAACCTCAGCGCGTGGCTATGATCAACATTGCGCCGCTTGTTCTGGCTGCGAGTTGAGGAGGTAAACGCTGCTAGTTTTTCGTTTGTAGCGTGAGCTACACTGGCCGAGGTTGAGCAGTTTTGCGTGGCTCCTGGAGAGCCGTGCTGCGCATGCGCGAAGAGCAGTGACGTCACATGGCGCACAGCTGCCGCAACAAATCAAATTTGGGGGTTTTCCGTGTCAAACCAACGACGGGCATCTGGCACGCCCCAGCGGAGGACTGAGGATTAATTTGGACCACCTGGGGATATTTTGACGTGCAACCGAAAGCTCGGTTAAACGGCGCCTCCTCCGCAATAAGCCTCCGTCAGATTGCGGGCACCTCGGCCGGGATTCGAAGCCGCCACATGGGGATCCGTAGGCCAGCGCTCTCGCCTCGGAGCCATCGAGGCGGCTGCACAGCTGACGCGCCGGAGCCGCCGCCGCCGCGCGCTCCGCCTCCGCGCGCTCCGCCGCCGCGCGCTTCGCCGCCGCGCGCTCCGCCGCCGCGCGCTCCGCCACCGCGCGCGCCTCGGCGGTCCGCGCATTCCAGAGGAGTGGCGTCATAGCCGCGGCAGTCGCACTGGTGCCGCCGCGTGCCCAGCTGTGTGCCTCCGTTGCGCAGTAGCCATGTCTGACGCTGCACCGGAGCCACTTGATAGCGCCTCTCATTTTGTGCGCATGCGCAGAGGTATCAGTGGGCGTATACATAGAGCGGGGCGTTTGCCAGTGTGGTATAGCCATGGAGAGGGAGAACGAAATTGCTGCTCAGCGGCGCAGAAGAGCGGAGAAGCTTAACTCATCGGATCCCGAAGTAGTCACATAATGCGTATACCATGTGTGTGTCATTGAAGCAGCAGTAAGCATGATAATCAAGCTAATCCTAGACAACCAGGAAAGCTAAGAATAACAAGCTGAACCTAAGCTCACGCTAAGTATATCCTGGCAAGCCGAGCTAAGCCACAGCAATTTGTCTTCATTTTTTTCTTTTTTTTCGCGACGTTTGTTACGGGGGAGAAAAACGAACGCGTGTTTCATTGGTCAAAAACGTCAGGGATTCGTTCTAAGCGGTACTCACGCCAAGTACAAAAATTGTTGCACCGCCCCTTTAAGGGCGACTTAACCTGCGGTTAAGTGACTAAAAATAGCGTGCAGAATCTCATCGTGAGAATCAGGCTTTAGCGTCCATTCTGCGGCGTCCACGCGGAATGAATCGCCACATGTCACCTTATTCACACAAAGTTTTGCGGTATAACGAGCCTCGTTAATTTCGCTAAGGTCGCTAATGTAGTCAGACATTGCCAGGAAGACGTAGAATCAACAATTACAACACGTAAAAGAGCACGCGGACTCACACCGACGCCGACAACGTCACATTCCAATGGTTTGTTTATGGTGACGGCGATCTTCTTGCCCACACTCCATCGCGCATGCGAGGTGCCGGTGGCGTCCGCTAGGGGCGCTGCGGTTTGTTTGTAAACATGAATTGGTCTATATAACCCCAAGACAAGAGGAAAAAGACAACAAAGAAAAAGCAAAACTACGTCTCATGACACAGCTGCAAGATGTATGTACAGGACAAGCGCCTTATATAGACGATTGCAATTAAGGCGACTGGCCGCCGCCATTTCTCTGCTATGCGGTAATGCTAAAAGTTAATGCCCGTGCAATTCAAGGTTGCCAAAGCTATCTTCACGCGCACGCTGCACATGCTTGCACGCTTGGGGCACCAATCAGGCGCCATGTTTTCAATTGTCTATAGAGCGGAACAGACCCAACGTCGGGACGACCCCCTTTTTCTTTCTTCTTTTTCCATTTTCCTCTGGGTTTATTAAGTATGACCATTCACCAGCTAGCCTGCGCTATTACCCTCATTTCACCGGTACAACTGTTCGCCAAACACAGTGAGGCAAGCAATGCAAGAGCTTCGCAAAGTCATCATGAGTCACAGTTGTGTCGGTGTCCCGTTCGATGCTGCAAACGCACCTGACGTAACTGTGTGAACCAGCCAATGACTCTGTTTAACCTTACCTTAACATCATAAATTCGAGCGAAGCGAATGCTACAAGTACGAGTGTGTTATCTTGGACGATGCTCTGCACTTGACGAGTGCACATGCATAGCAGGCCCCATCAAGCACAGCGCTCGTTCCTTGAAGCTTCTCCTTCGCTCGCACTTCTGGATAAACGGAACATAGAACGCGCAGGCTTCGTTCTAGCCGCTTCGGAGCATATCTTGAACTTTTTGTATTCATCAATCACCAGAAAACCGCCATTAGCACGCCACAGGTGCCATACACTTAGACGATAAGAGTAATCTAAGTGGTGAGACTGAATTTCTAAAGGGGTATATCAGATATATTTATAGGCTGTGAAACGGACTCGTGCTGAAAACGCCAACCGATCCAAGGCTTAAACAAAGGAAGTACCCTCTCTTTTTTTTTTTTTTTGTTAGTTTATTGATTTGGTCAGGTGTACGAAGTCAAACGGCCTCTTCTCTGTACTCGCGCTCTACCACTGTCGTCGTCGGCAAGATTACATTACGCGGTGAGCCATCGGAACTGGCAGCGTCACTCACCCGACCAAAATTGAAGTGCGTGCTTGTTCACGCGCGTGCGAAATTCAGACGCTTTGGAGGACATGAACGGTTCCAGTCGTCATGGTTCTGCACTGGCGTGGTGCAAGGTACTCGGCCCTTCTGCGGGCCATGGCGTATACGTGCGTGTGACTTCTAGCGCGTTTCCAAAAGGCATATTCCCTATCCGACCACCACAGGAGCTAAAGAGGCGTTGAGGTGCGAAAGAGCAAACTTCTCGCTTCAGAACGTGCCTCGGTTGCGCGAAGGCTCGTGCAAAGGAGGGAAGGTAGCAGGGTTGGGCAGTATCGCGATACAAATGTATCGCGATAGTATTTCAGAAATACATTTTGTATCTGTATTTCTGTATCGCGATACATTTTTTTCACCAGTATCTGTATTCCTGTATCGAAATACATTTTGAACGTTTCTTTGTATCGCGATACAATCAGGATGAAATGTATTTCGTTACATTTTTCGAGAAATACTCCCCCCCCCCCCCCCCCCCGACAAAAAACAAAACAATTCCGAACGCATTTTGTTTTAAAACTTTTGACGGCACTAGGGTTAAGGAGATGCTGGGGCATTGTTACTATGCTCACCAAATTTCCTTCCGATTCTTCAAATATTTTTCTATGCGTCCTCTTCGATCTTTTGAGAAGTGTTGCGTAGTCGGGAACTCGAATCAGGTGGCGTGCCAGGAGTGGAGTCAGAGCATCTTCTGCCGCAGGTCCTTAGGCAGGGATTTCTTGAGTCATTGTTTGCTGGCATCCAATGCCCGCTGCTAATCGTCTATCTTGCCTTAGCGGACACAGCCGGCAAAGCTGAGTAACAGTCCGTTGCAGCACGAACCTGGCGGTGGTTGACTTAAAATAGTAGGATGACTCACGCTGTGAAGTTCAACACTTATTCGAATGCGTCAGTGGCTGCGCCCGTAATACTGCACGGCTTAAGGGTACGTCATCAGCCGACGTTAACATAACCCGCTGCTCTGGTGATCCGACACCCAGGAAGGAGGTCAGAAGTGGCCTCGCTGTGCCGACTCAGACTTCGTACACCTGCGACTCGTCTCGAACTCGCTGTTTCTCGGAGAGCTCGCACCTGTGCCGGCAATATCAGGTCGCAATTCACGAGGTCTCTGTTTGGATGATGCGAAACTTGAGGACCGCAATCCATGCGCCGGTGGCGGAGGGTCGGCAGGAGGAACCTTCACAGCAGAGATGCCACCATATCGTTTTTTCCCACCGTAATAGAAGATAAGACATGTGTTCCAGGATGCTTCAGGTGGTCCACTATTCTCAAAAATTCCAAATGACACTGCCTGCACGATCTTCAACCAGGTAACTCACAACGAAAGTATGTATTGTCCTTTCATACAGCAGCGTGGTAAAGTTTAATGTTCAAGGCCACAACTACAGATGAAAAATACCAGTTCATTCCACCGTGACCTCATGTGATCAATGTTGACAAGGGCGTCCTTATTGAACAGGGGCGTGGTGACGTATTCATGGGATTTAGGGTGACGTATAATTTATTTAGAGGTCGAAGTATTTTCGAATCCCTCGTAAGAAAGACAAGATGTCAGGGAAGGGACCGCGGTCAGTCCTTGATGAAACGTTTTCTTGAGTCCATTGAAGACTTCTCGTCGTCCGAAACAACTATTTTCAAGGCAAACCACGGGAAAGTAATTTCGGGATCAAAAACATCCACTTCAAACCTCATCTCAGTTTTCGTCTCAAACAAATTTGAAAATGTATTGCAGTATCAGTATTTCTGTATTTGTATTTCTGCCCTCCCTGGAATGTATTCCTGTATCTGTATTTCCAAATACTTTTTGCCTCTATTTAAAATGTATTTCCGATACGTATCGCGATACATTTTTACAGATGTATTTTAGTATCAGTATTTTAGCTACTATTTTAATGTATTCCAGTATTTGTATTTCCAAATACCTTTTTGAGTATTTCTGCCCAACCCTGGAAGGTAGTATATAGTGCCGTACACCATTCCACCCTAATTGCGTTTTATTGCAGCTCGACCTCTTTGCTTTAGAAGGTGCTTCGGCTGCACGAACGCCTGTCTAACGCAAGCACCTGCCAAATCTCTCCGCTTGTGCTTGTAGCCCTTGCTGTCGAGCATTTGCAAAATGCCCTAGACACCAAGGGGCATGCTGGCAATGTAGGTGCGCATCCTGCGCGTGCTTGCCTTGTCTCTGCGAAAAATTAGGAGTCAACGATTAAAATAAGGCGATCGCGAACTCACAGGAAAATTTTCTTTTCTTAATTGTTTGATCTAAAGAATCACTGCGGCCGACGCCTGCACGTGCAGCGCGTATAACTACACAGGTAACACGCTCTTTTGTGCTTGCAAAGTTTGCAAATGGTCTATAAACCAACACACTGTTTACAAACAAGCCCGCTTTGCCCACAACAGGTGTGGGCACTGCGCATGCGCAGAAGCCAAATTTGGGAGGAATGAAGCGTTAGCGCATGCGCAGTACCGACAGTAGCGCCACCGCGGTCGTATGACGTCAGCAAGTTGAGTTGGTCTATATTCCGATATCCAGCAATGAGCCAACCAGGCGAGATAAGGCAAGCTGAATCAGAGACTTCTGCAGTGGTAAGCATTTCGCCAAATGTGACGTATATTATTTACCACACCAATGATTATCGGCCACTCTTATTGTATTTCTTTAAAGGACACATGCAAAGAAAAAAAAATTTTTTTTAAACGGCTTAGATGGAAAAAGGATGTCATAAAACGAATTTACAACGAAGAGAAAACATTTTTAGAGCTATATTTACGGCGCGAGATGATTTTTTGTCAAGCGCGGTGTAACGCTCCTCCTTTCCACTTTTCTCTCTCGCGCCTGTGCGCTCCGCGGGGAGGAGAGGTAAGCCGCTTGGATTGGCTTGGCTGCTCGGCTAAACAAGGTGCCACTTCCGTTCAACTTCGGCGCGCGCTGTGTTGTTGGCAACGTTGGTTGTTGGGTTTGTGTGCTGGTCGTGGAAGCGGTGGTAGTCTGCTCCGCGTCTTTTACGATAGATCCCGAGTTGAAGCGCACACTCGTCGACCGGAGCAGGCAGCTCGGGCTTTGCCCCTACGAGGACACGCCTCGCAGACCAGCGAACCCCCCCGCGGAAAGCTCCGAGGCCAGCGATACGCTTCTCGTGCGGTTTGCCTCGACGCACGACAGCGGGTTCTCGTCGCCCGTCTCGTCACTCGACAAATCGTTTAGATTTGTCCAGTGACGAGATGCAATTTGGCTTTAAAGTCACGCGTTGGGTTCGCTCGCTGCGTGGCTCGAAGGCCTCCGGGGCGAAGTGACGAGAGCACACCCGGACATTCTTCTCGCCAGATGTGCCAGGCGTACGCCCGATCGCCTCTAGCCAGATCGCTCTCAAATGCTCGTCCGCCGGTACCGCATGTTTACTGAAATCCTCCTGGTCACGATCACGAGAACTGCAGCCTTTCGTCGAGCAGCGGCGTCGCTTTCGTTGAACCGGCATGTCAAAAACAACACCGCGCCGACCGCGCTCCGTCAGCTCCGCGCCCCTTCGCAGAAAAAATGGCGGACTTTGTTTGGTTTCGTAAGCGTCAAAATGGAAGTGATGATTTTCTTATACTTGAAGTTTCTCAAAAGTCAAAATATTCTGTTACAAAATAAGTGAAACAAAAAAATGAAGAAAATAAGTATTTTTCAAAGACCATAGAAAGCTTTCGAAAGAGCGCAGGCACCACGTGATAAATAAGGGCCAGTCACGTGATAAATATGGGCCACTTTTCCGCGGGGCCCGCGGGCGCCAACTACAAATTCGTATTGCGCCGTAAATATAGCTCTAAAAATTTTTTTTCTTCGTTGTAAAATCGTTTTATGACATCCTTTTTCCATCTAAAGGCTGAACTCCATGGGACGAATTATGTGACGAATAACTGGCGAACGCCGCCCGACGGCACGCTCGCTTTGCGCGCGACGTAGCAGCCACTGTATTGATTCCACGCGCAGAGCAAAAGCCGCCGGGCGGCGTTCGCCAGTTATTCGTCACATAATTCGTCCCATGGAGTTCAGCCTTTAGCCGTTTAAAATTTTTTTTTTTTCTTTTCATGTGTCCTTTAACACAAAATGTGTTGTATGGCTAGCTCCTAACAGTTTCCGGTAGCGCTATCGTGTAAGGGAAGAGCGTCGCACGAGTGCTGCGTCAGCTTTCGGCCGAAACTCGTATCATCGCTGTGTGAACACGAATCCTGGGGCCCTAATCTGGACACTTGGCGGAAAAGTCGGCGTGAAATCTGGCGGCTATGATTGGCCGGCGGCGCCAAGGTCAAGTGCGGCGTCGGCCAATCACGGACGCCAGATTTCTCGCTGGCATTCTCGCCAAGTGTCCAGATTAGGGCCCCTGGCCGATCGTTGGTTTCCGGTAGGTGACGTAGAATCTTCAGCACTACGGCCTTGTTAGGCCTAGATGGTGTCGTGCGAACGCGCTGGCACATATGGTGGGAGAATACGCACGAGGTGAGAGAACAAACACGTGCTTCTGAGGAAACGGGGAAACGAGCTGTAGTAGGGTCGAAGCTTTGGGTATGCGACCACAGGAGAAACCAACTTCGCTTGAATGTTCGCGCCGTCGAGGCACAAAACACACACCGCCGATTGGTTCCTCTATGCAACATCGCCGCGAAGCAGCACGCAATACATACTGTGTTACAACTTACCACGGCCTCGATGGTGCGGGTAAGGGGGCAAAGTTTGTCACTAACTCCGAGGCTCTCGGGTCCTGCATTTTGTTAGATGACGTCTTCTATTTCCCAATCATAGATTTTAATAGCAAAGTAAGCATACTCTGGAAGCTCCGCGTTCCATGACTAGGAACTCTTCCTCTCGGTGGCCTGGTGGTGCTCGTAAACCTAAAACCATTTGGTGTCTTTGTGCAAACCCTCTGTTCTTCCTCTCTTTTGCTGGTAACACAAATTCACGCTCGAGCTTCATCTCAAGTTCAGACATGATACTGGGGAATTGCGATTGTCTATAATTGGCACATACTGCAACGGAAGCTCAACATCCCGCTTGAAATTCCATTTCCTTCCTTGTACAGAAGGTTGCAGTATCAGCTGAACCAGCGGTGTTCAGGCGGGGGTGGCACAAAAGCCATGCGGGAAGTCCCGGGTACGTTAAGTTATTAGTAAAAAGGTTGGAATGACTACCACATTACCTATTGTCGCGACGTAGCTGTCGGTTTCAGAGCTTACCATGCCAGAGTCGCACTATGCGCATTTTACCCATTTCGGTTAGCGCTCGGCTGGACCAGCTCATACCGCCGCCTACCGTACTTACGGCCTCGTTAACATCTACCGGCCACCATGTGGCTACCAGTCCGGCCAGTGGCTAAACATTTCGTGTTACACGTTGCAGAAAGTGGAATTTTATTTTGGTGGCTTGTCAGGGCCCGCTTGAGGGACACTCGCTTCACCCTTTTGCTTCTTTGCAACATTACAATTTAAGAACCTAAAGGAATGTACGATCATAAAACAAATGGCGGAAGTCAGGGAAAATAGAGCAAGTGTAAGAACATGTGAAGTAGCACGATAATACCCACACTTTTTGTCCACGAAAATACGAAAACAGTGATCTTCCCCTGTAAAGCTTGTTTTTCCTTGGGCATGAGTGCTGACGGTGAAGTAACTGAACGGCGTAACTATGGGCTTGTCGAAAGTTTCGAATGCGTTGTAGATATGTTCACTAGTTCTCCATCGAGCACTCGAATAGAGTACGATACTTTGAGCGACACACAGCATTAGAGAGTTTAAGTAGATCGTTCCGATAACTCTTTTAACGATACCCGATAGCGATGCATGCACGCGCGAGGGCGCCGGCGGATTATCGGGTATCGTTACCGGAGTTATCAGAACGATCTACTAAAACTCCCTATTAGCGCGTGCTCCGAATGCGAATCGTTAATGCGATCGAGCGATAACGTTTGGTTGATGTGACATATATATATATATATATATATATATATATATATATATATATAATTTATTTATTTAATTATGTTTTATATGATATTTGAAATAAATAAATTATTTCTTCTGGATAACGTCGATCTCGGTGGAAATCAGGGTACGAGGTAAAGCGATAATTAACAATCTAATTACCTAAATTGCTTAACTAGCGTCTTAAATAGTCGCCTTATCTAGCATGTTTCAATTAAAATGTCTTGCCCGTCGTCCAAATATGGTGTAACATTAGTATGAAGTCATACAACTAAATTCTTCGCACTATTCTCTGACAAAGTTAAGCTGTCTATGAAAAACAAAATCACGCCACTGTGAAATTAGGAGAGGGAGAGAGAGAGGTCCAAAAACTGTACTCCCGAGTCCCGAGGAAAAAATCAGCTACACTCTAAAAAAAGCCCGTGCGTCTGCTTTCCCGCACAACACTCGAAGAGCCAATCACCGCAACTTACGGAGGCAGCTCAGCGAATGACAATGCCGAAACATATGTTTAGACCAAAAAACGCAGTCTGAGTTGTAACATTAAGCAATGCAAGCGTGACGTTTTGCATTGCTTAATGTCACAACTCAGACTGCGTTTTTTGGTCTAAACATATGGTTCGGCAGTGTCATTCGCTGAGCTGCCTCCGTAAGTTGCGGCGATTGGCTTTCCGAGTGTTGTGCGTGAAAGTAGACGCACAGACTTTTTTAGAGTGTAGTGTGGGACCGCCTTTTCTACGACCACGTGACCCTTAGATAAAGCGACGCTGTCAGACCGGCTCGCGATGACTCGCTACTCGCGCCCGTTGCGGAGGCTGACGTCGCTTCCGGCTGAAACTTCGGTCGCTCATTTGCGTGCTGATTTTGGTATTTCAGTCTACTCGCGGCTTAAATTGGCCACGGAATAGCGCGGAATAATACTTAGTTGTCTGAACAAACGCTACGGTATATTTCTACGATGGGCAAAAAATCTCTACGTGGAATGTACCTAGCTAAAGCGAATGTTTCGAAGATCAATTAGTAGAGTTTAGGTAATTAATTTGTTAATTGTCACTTCATACTGGTGACTTGTAACCCATGCTCGCCGAGTTGATAACGTTAACCAGAAGGAATTCTTTATATATGTACCCTTTATTTTAATTTTCTTTTTTTACTTCAGTCGTTAGTCACGCATCTTCTGTATGCAGTTCAGGAAAACGCCATCGCTCGATTCAACTGCAAAAGACAACCGTTGGAGGACGTTGACAAGCATAAAAAGAACCGAGAACTTCTCATCATCATTTGGGCGGAGCGGCTACATCAATGATGGGTCATCGAGGAATGTAGTTCATGATCAATTTGTACATTCCGTCTGAGGTCGTTTAGTCCATACAATTAGTTAATTTCGGAACAAATGCGAAAAAATAAGCGTTAAGATAGATTATATTCGACTGAATATTGCCGTCTCCGATGGCAAGGTCTTACGCATCAGTGTGCACACAAACAACTTAAACTATATTATTTAAAAAAAAAATTAAAAAAAAAAGAACATTGCGCCGCAGGAACTAAGACACCTCGCGACGGCCCGTGAATGAAACATCCTTGCGGGCCACTTTTGAAAAACCTAGCGGGTCACGATGAAATGACCCGTCGACGGAACATAATTCTCCGAAGCAAATACCGTCCCGATGAGTACTGTATTCGTCTCTTTTTTGATCGGGAACAAGGGTGCCGGAGGAGACCAAGCGGGGTAGGCGATGAGTCAGCCGCGAGAGTAGCCCTTGCTGGCGCAGAGCGCGCGAGGACGCTGGCACGGGCTGCAAGCGGCGGCGCTGACGTCGCCCAGCACTGCTTAGCGCTGTTACGCCGCGGCGACGCTAGCATCGGCGGAATCGCTGGCGTTTTCGCTCCGCCCAAGGAGGAATATCCGCTAAGTAGGTGGAGGTCGGCCTATCGAGGACGCGGCGCGGTAACTGCAAGGCAAACAAGGAGGGTCGGAGGAGAAGGAAGCGCGCAATTTCCTCGGAGAAAGTTAGCTAACACCCACCGTTGCCGCCACCGCTGCCTATTCTTACTGCGGGTACGTTAGTGGCACTCTTTTGTTAAGGGGGGGAGGGGGGGGGCCTTTTTGGTGTGCTTTCGCACTTCCCACGTTTCCGCTTCTAATTCAGGGTCGTGTAGGTGGATTGTTTGATTCCGAATCGGTCGTGTTTGCGTTGCAGTCGGCCAGCGAGAGCGTTGTTCGGACAGGATCACTTCTTTGTCTATGGGTAGTGTTAATTGATATCTGAATATTCTATGTTCAGACTTCTCTAATTAGTTTCGTTGTGTCAGCGCGACAGTTCTTGTCCCCCCCCCTCCCCCCCCCCCCCCCCCCCCCCCCCCCCCCCCAATCCGATTCGCGTGTTTCGGGTGTTTTATTTTATCGTACCTGATTCGTTTCGTTTTCGGGCTAACATACTGTTGACTTGTGTTTCGTAGTCGTGATGAATGTGTTTTAGAGTGATGTTATTCATTGATACTGTTCGATGCAATAGCTTAGGGCTGAACGCAATGTTCCCTAGATATATAATATCCAAGTCGCCCTTGAGCGCTCAGAAATAAATAAATAGATAAACCAAGCCTAAGCCCCGTCTACAGTCTTGTAATAATATCTATATACGATGTTTCATGAAACGCAGGTCAAATATTTGCTGCGAAAATTACACACCACACATAAACTTGAGTGATGTCGCGTTGGTTTTTGCTAGAGGGCCTGTTTTGAGGTGCATAACGTTTAGGATAATGAAGTACATATTAACTTTGAATAATTGAAGTTTTAATTATTAATATATAGGTATCGTTTCAATTAGGAACAAAATTGGGCATAATAAAAAAAAAACACTAAATACGTGACTTTAAAAAATTAAAGCCCTTGAAAAGTTTTACGGCACAAAGCAAAAAATCTGAAGGCATCATGGAGGGTTCGGTTAGTGACATCAGGCATTGGAAATCCGAACCCTCCGAGGCGCATTCTAATTCGCCGAGAAACCGAGGGAGAGGAGGAGGCGAGAGGTGACGTCAGAACGCCGAGCTCTGGTTGGAGTAATTAGTGGGTAGACCTTAAAGCTAGCTGCCTTTGTCTTCACTGCACTCGTCGAACGCGTTAAAACGCGGAAAGCGGGCGTCAGGTCTTTGGCTGTCGCATTCGAACGCGTTCGACGAGTGCAGTGGAGACAAAGGAAGCTAGTTTTATGTCTATCCACTAATCATTCACACCAGAGCTTGGCATTCTGACGTCTCCGCGCGCTCTTGTTTCCTCCTCTTTCTCTCGGTTTCTCGGCGCATAGCTGCACCTTTATGCCAACGACGCAATAGTGAGACCAAATTGACGGAAGCGCGTACAAATTTTGTATTTTTCTGGACGCCATGAAACGCTGAAACGCGCCTTATACAGGGTGTTTCACGAAACGCAGTAAACAATGATCAGTCCTTTGTGAATTCACAGCATAGTTCACAATGATAGACGACACCTTATCGGACCCTAATGTATCCTTGTGTATCTTGCAGTACCTCTGGGATGACCTTATGATGACCTTGTGATGACGCGATCCGCTTCTTCTACCGCGGTCGGCATCTAGAGTGGAGGAGCCATCACCGGTGTCTGCTCGGAGAGTGTCACACTCATTTATTTCATGGACGCAGAATCCCTCTAACGGAAGAAGCGTGATACTCGGGTGGCGTGATGCTACGTCCGCGCAACTGGGGACATCTAGCGGGCGCTGCGCGAGACTGATATGCGCAGTACATGCGGTTCATTAGGCGGCCCGTTGAAGCAGCTGGCGTGGCTCCGTGGTAGCAAATTCACTTTACAATCAGCGGACCCGGGATTGAATCATGAGAAAACCGCGGCGGGTTTTTGTTACAAGCGTTTGCCGATATCGACGGCGGATGGTCATTTTGAGTGGGGAGGAGAGACCGTAACCGCTATCGCTGTAAGATCTTTCGAAAACTAGGCACCACACGGAACAAGAACTGGTGCCGTATTAGTCACTGCTAAGGGGCTAATATAGTTATGTACATACTACTCCGGATAGTTATTAGTTTTCTATAATTAACTTCTTTATTGGCAAAACTAAACATGTGATTTCAGGTAAAGACAGACTTACGTCATCGAAAGCTGCTAAATAAATAAATTTAAGAAAGACTCGGTGCACTCGGGAAGCGTGATGGTACGCAAAAGTTATCGCTCGTACTACAGGCGCAAGACTCGCGGAGAGAAAATGCGTATAAAAGAAAATCCGCGCGGAGTCCAAGTTGGATGCATTTTCTGGACCCCACCAAAAGTGAAGCAGGCGCTTCGAAGCTTTCTAAAATTGACCCATTTGGTACTTATTTTCAATGATGTCCATTCGTAATTTCTAGTCGTAATTACACGTTTATTTATACTCATTAAAAGTTTAATTATGGAAAACTAGTTAAGAATGTATTGAACCTAAACGCGAGTTCTCTGTAGAGAATAGACCCCTCGACAGGGACCGTATAAATGTCATTTCAGTTCAATGCTTAGCGTTTATACGCAAAGTTTGTCCGGCGTTTTGTGATATACACCCCGTATATATTTGCGAAAGTGACCTCCGTGGGGAGTTTCGATTATGCCCAGCAGGTGTCGATATGTGTATCAGTGGCCGGTGACGATATGTCTATCAGCGATGTGTGTATCAGTGGCAATCAGTGGCCAGTGACAACAGTATACATAAATAAATTGATAAATAAAACAAATAAAACATGGCGTATAATTAAGATTCCGTGTTTGTTGGAGTTTGTTTCTTGTGAAATTTGGAAGGTGTTTTTTCCGAGTTTTATTTGTTTATTTGTTTATTTGATGGAGTTCCTCCGAGTTTATTTATGATAGATACCCGATTCTCCAAAATTCTAAATTTCATTTTGGTGTGTGCCCATTTTTTTTTTCTTCCGAAGTTCATTATAAAAACGAATATTATCCGGACACAAACCTTCCCTCACTTTACAAGAACTCGGTTGTATTGGACGATAGTTCTTCAGCTGGATTGTGCATTCGTGCCCTTGCCATTAGTAATACTGTCCCACAACAGAACTTGCAAAAAAGTGTTGCATTAATAAACGGCGATAGTTTAAGATAACTGAAGTCCTTGACGTAGTCTCTGGACAGTCGTTTTCTACCCATCCCATTCCACCACTCCACCTTGTGGCTGCGCGAGGTGGAATGGCGAGATAGAGCATTGAGCTGCTCTCCCCTCCTATGATCATAGCGTCCACTGTTATAAAAAGACGACCCTGCCTTCCTCAACATGCTCTGTCCAACTTTTTTGTAGCATACCGTTATCTTTTTTTTTTTTTTTCTGTTTGAGCCATCATAGCATCACTTTTTTTTTTTTTTTTTTTCCAATTAATCCGAATTAGCAAAACACTTTCCGGCGCGCGCGCCCGCGCGCGCGCGTGTGTGTGTGTGTCTGTGTGTGTGTGTGTGTCTGTGTGTGTGTGTGTGCCTGTGTGCGTGCGTGCGTGCTTGTGTGCACGCCTGCGTGCGTGCGTGCGTGCGCGCGTGTGTGTGTGTGTGCGTGTGTGCGCGCGTGTGTGTGTGTGTGTGTGTGTGTGTGTGTGTGTGTGTGTGTGTGTTTTATCGGATTAATTGGAAAACATGGAACCATACGTATAAGGTTCAGTAAAACAAAAAAAATCTCTACAATTTGTATACTGAGACGACATAACGCTGCAAGTTGTCGCTTTGTTTGTTTGTTGTCGTTTTTTTTTTTTTTTGTCAATTTTGTACAGAAAAATGATCAAGAAGGAAGATTAAGTCGGGAAAAGACCAAGCCTGCGATGGACTTGGTTTGGAGGACAGGTACAATTTCAAGTTATACAAAAAATTAATCACCAACGATTAATTCACTAACCGTGCAGTGCATATATACGCGCTATCTGCGTGGGCTGGTCTTGTACTACGATTTTCTACAATTCGTTTTTTTTTTTTTTTTTTCATTGTATTTTGAGTTTATTCGGAATCCAACATAAAATTAGATTGGATGTTGCTCGTAATATTCCTTTATTTTTATTGCCTGTAATTTGTGGTCACTCGGTGCCTACAGACGTATCAAATCTATAGAGTGTATTTCCACTGCCTTGACACGTGAGCACGGACATGGGAGAATCGAGACATTAAAATCAAGGCCGTGAGACCATGATACTATGCGTGCATAAATTAACGTTATTCGTGTAATACCGTTGCTCACGCCACAAAAAAAAAAAAAAGAAAAAAGAAAAATAGGGCGGGATGTCCGGCTGGTTTGGTTCACGATGTTTTACGACTTCAGCCGTCCCTGAGGTATAATAAAGAGACGTTCTGGTATATGCGCGCCTACTCGTGAAGTTGGACGGTGACGCTCGTGAAAGCGGTCGTATTTGCGATCAAAATAAAAGCAGACTCTTATCGCCGTATGCTCTGTTGTCCTTACGACGCGTTCCTGCTAGCCTGCTCTTTGACGCTGATTATCTTATCATTCAGTTGCCACAACTTCCGTGGTTCCGTGTGCAGCACTGAAAAAAAATGAAATACTATATACGGTATCATTCGGTAAAAAGGTGGCAGTCATCGTTTCTTGCCAAACAGTTTTTGTTTTGTTTTTGTTGTTTTCAAAGTATACTAAATATTTTGAATCGAATAGATCTTAGACGCTATACAACCGAATTAAAAAAAAAAAATTGAAAAAAACGCGGGCGCGGGAAACCGCAGAATGGACAGCTCAATGTTATGTGTATTAAGTATTTTATTAGTTGTTGTATGTGAGATGACTTTAAAGCCTATTTTTTTTCTATATTAAATATATATATATATATATATAGATGATGGGTTTATTAATTTTTTTTGTATATATGCAGAAGTTGCTTGACTTGGATACACTTAATTAACCTCATATATCTTTTTGATTACAAATGGGCGCTCTCAGCTTTCAGTAAATGAAGAATGCACATTCGCAGTAAGTCCGAAAAGGGTCGAATTTGCTTAGAGTGATTGTTGTCGTTTTGTTGAGAAACGAATAAGCGTTGCTTCTGAAATGTTTCTACTAGGCCAGAATAATTACTGGTAGAGAGCCAAATAGTTGACTCGTTCATCGATCAAATTAGTGTTACAGGGCAAACGCTTCCGGTTGTCAAGGGGGTGTTAACTTGGTGTAAATATCAGGGTTCTGTGCATTAATTAGTTGACTTAGCCAAAATTACACGAAAATCACATTTATAGTCGTAGAGCTAAACTCAGATGAACGACGTTAACCCTGAAAGTCATGTTGTCGTGCCAGTGAGTGTTTGAGTATATTTAAAGGACACATGAAAAGAAAAAAAAATGTTTTTTTTTTAAACGGCTTAGATGGAAAAATGATGTCATAAAACGATTTTACAACGAAGAAAAAAACTTTTTAGAGCTATATTTACGGCGCAATACGAATTTGTAGTTGGCGCCCGCGGGCCCCGCGGAAAAGTGGCCCATATTTATCACGTGACTGGCCCTTATTTATCACGCGGTGCCTGCGCTCTTTCGAAAGCTTTCTATGGTCTTTGAAAAATACTAATTTTCTTAATTTTTTTGTTGCACTTATTTTGTAACAGAATATTTTGACTTTTGAGAAACTTCAAGTATAAGAAAATCATAACTTCCGTTTTGACGCTTACGAAACCAAACAAAGTCCGCCATTTTTTCTGCGAAGGGGCGCGGAGCTGACGGAGCGCGGTCGGCGCGGTGTTGTTTTTGACATGCCGGTTCAACAAAAGCGACGCCGCTGCTCGACGAAAGGCTGCAGTTCTCGTGATCGTGACCAGGAGGATTTCAGTAAACATGCGGTACCGGCGGACGAGCATTTGAGAGCGATCTGGCTATAGTAGGTTACAAGTCAAGAAGGTAGCGGCAAATGCCCCTCAAAGGGAATCACATATCCCTCCGCCACCTCCGCATCCAATAGCGTCCCATCGTTTCCGTGACGTTGCGGCCAACGCGCGAGGAGGGTCGTGCCTTTCTGTACATATTTGCTTTATCTCTCGACTTTGACTTAGCATTGTGGAAGCCACGAGAGGGAGATTAAGTCTTCCCTCTTCCGATGGAAACAAAGACGACTTTCGGGGATTAGCGTCCCCCTCCGATTGATACAAAGGCTGCTTTCAGGGGCTTGGTTCCTTCTCCGATGAATACAAAGGTCGCTTTCTTAAAAAGGGGGGGTCGGAGAAAAGTTGGCACCATTCTGTGGCCATTATCTATCCATTGAAGCGGAACAAGGAGCGTTTCCAGTGAACTCTTCTTTCGATTGCGGAGGGATTTGAAACCGGCGCACAACGCTTGTGGGAGGAGCTTCTCCTACCTTCTTAACTTGTAACCGACTATAGAGGCGATCGGGCGTACGCCTGGCACGTCTGGCGAGAAGAATGTCCGGGTGTGCTCTCGTCACTTCGCCCCGGAGGCCTTCGAGCCACGCAGCGAGCGAACCCAAAGCGTGACTTTAAAGCCAAATCGCATCTCGTCACTGGACAAATCTAAACGATTTGTCGAGTGACGAGACGGGCGACGAGAACCCGCTGTCGTGCGTCGAGGCAAACCGCACGAGAAGCGTATCGCTGGCCTCGGAGCTTTCCGCGGGGGGGGGGGGGGGGGGGGGGGGGTTTCGCTGGTTGCGAGGCGTGTCCTCGTAGGGGCAAAGCCCGAGCTGTCTGCTCCGGTCGACGAGTCTGCGCTTCAACTCGGGATCTATCGTAAAAGACGCGGAGCAGACGAGCAGACTACCACCGCTTCCACGACCAGAACACAAACCCAACCACCAACGTTGCCAACAACACAGCGCGCGCCGAAGTTGAACGGAAGGGGCACCTTGTTTAGCCGAGCAGCCAAGCCAATCCAAGCGGCTTACCTCTCCTCCCCGCGGAGCGCACAGGCGCGAGAGAGAAAAGTGGAAAGGAGGAACGTTAAACCGCGCTTGACAAAAAATCATCTCGCGCCGTAAATATAGCTCTAAAAATTTTTTTTCTTCGTTGTAAAATCGTTTTATGACATCCTTTTTCCATCTAAGCCGTTTAAAAAAAAATGTTTTTTTTCTTTGCATGTGTCCTTTAAGATCATAATGAGCGGAGCAGAATTAAAGGACAAGAAGTCAGGCGAAATGTTGCGGTTATACCATGTTCAAAATCAGAACACTCAATTTGAGATCATACTTTTTTGTTGTTGTTCTATTCCTTCTCCTGGTTTGTGTTAGCCACAAAATCTTTGCCATTCTGTCTCCTCAATCGAACTCTAAGCGTCTCGGTGTTGCTCCTCGGCAGAACAGGTCCAATATAGATGTAAACAGTGGCTCGAAAGGTTGAAAGAACTGTAAGAACAATATTCCTCATAGTTGCAAGTCCTTTCGTTGATCACTGTGGCCAAGCACGTTCACCTTGATAGACGGACCTGTACTGGCGAGTGTAAGAGAGGCTGCGACGTATCAACAAGTGCCCGCTCTGCGAAGTGATCAGGTAAGTTGAAACACAATACGAGACAGTGCGTTGAGCCAAAACGGTCGGCAGAGGAAGGACTGTGTTCATCCATATCGGTTACTCCGCAGCGCCGAAAGGAAATATTAGATTCGCTTCTTGAGTACATTCGGGTAGCGAAGCTCTACGATTTTATTTAGCGTCATCCCATTTAACCCCCTTTTGCCCCTGTGCCTACCCTTTCCCCCCTCCGTAGCAACACAGCGCGTCTTAAAAGTACGAGGCCCTAACCTAAAGGTTATTAAAATCAATGTTAATCAATCGATCGGTTAAAATTGGGAGCGTGAAGCTGCGGAGTACGGAAAGCTGATGGGAAGTTGGGAGAGCTGAGAGAAGTGCAATCAGAGAATAGAGGGGATGTCAGAGAGGGGAGAGGAATGAGTTGAAGAGGGGTGGAACGATGGGGAAAGTAGAGATGAGCGGTAAGCTTTGTAGATCAACATGCCGTAAAGGGAGGAGTGGACGTAGGAGAGGTGGACTAATTGCCGTTGGTCCAATTTACATGATAAGGGCAAAGCACGAGGAGGAGGTGGAGGAAGAGGATGGGGAAAGAAAGCGAGAGGGAGAAGATGTGCAAGAAGAAAAGGAGGATACACTAGTCTTGTCTGTGTGCAGGGAATCTAAGACGAACTTAAAAGGTAAGAGAAGCGTGTGCGGAGTGGTTGTAATTCCACCTGACGGTACTTTTTGGTCGTCTTTATTACGCACCGCAACATGAGGGAGCACTTAGCGCGTAAAGTTTACGAATCCTAAACCTGATATTGGCTATGAGAGCTGGAGCCGGGTAGACGAATGATCGCCATAGGCATATCGCTCGATGCCTGATCTTCTCGTCGTTTGTTTGATTTTTCCTCTTAAGCATTGTTATCGCATGCCTCGGTGAAATTGAATTAAAAATAGCAAACTAATCAATGATCCCTCATACAAATTTACTAATGGTTGCTGTCACAAAGTTTACTTTCCCAACCACAGTACAAACGGTGTTTTAATTTCCTTTTCTTTTTTTTTTTTTTTCTCAAAAAGCTCGGTTTTTGCAATGAACAGATAGGTATTTTGCAAACGTTGCACAGATGAAGCCCGATAGAAACAGATGTAACAGAGCTCCTCTGCAACCTTTTTTTCTTACTCTCTCTCTCTCTCTTTCTCTCTGAATGGTGATGACATAGCCAACTCCCAGTGCCACAGATGCCGCGACACTGCAAATATCATCTGGTATTTCAGAAACGACGTGAACACTGGAGACATTGTCATATGGCCTTGAGAGGCCAATTGATCCATGAAAACAGACAACAGTGTGCCAGTGTGCTTGAACGTTCTAGGCGTATTTGGAGTCGCAGATTACAATGAAACTGCAACGTCGCCCTTGCGTAGTATATCTTATCGTTGATTCTGAAATCGCGCCCATGGCGAACATTTGTTAGATGAAAGACGGCTGAGAGATACAAAGAACAAAAACAAAGAGAGTGAGTGTTCGCGCTGCTCGCAATCCCTCGCCGCTTCCGACCGCTACCCGCGGCGAGCGTCTCGTAAACGCTGACGCGTGTCAGGCGTGTCCACTGTCGCCGCGCCGACGGCCCTCTCCGCCGCCGCGAGATCAGCGGCCAGATCTCGTTCCCTCAAAAAAACGCCGGTGTCTCCGCCCGTTGAGTTCCGGCCAAACGAGCGCCTCCGAACACGCGACCTGGCGCATTTCGTCAGAACCCCTCCGAGCAAACGGTCGGGAAAGTGGCGCCGACCGTCGGGATCGAGCCCATGGCCGGCGCTAAGGCAAGGCAACTCTCTGAGCACGGCCTCGGAGACTCCGGGCAGCAGCCTCAAAGGAGGTCGTGCGCGCCATCGCGGCAAGCGCGTGGGACGGCATTGGAAGTCCGGGGTGTCGACGACCAGACGTCGGAGTTCGAAAGCGTCGCGCACTCGCAGCAGCCGCGGCGGCAGCTGTACGGACGGCGGTTGCCTTCCCCGTGGACAGCCTTGGCTCGCCGAGTCTCCTTGATCCACTGGCGAGGGGCGCATGAACTCCAACTGGAACGCGCCTTCCCTCTCGCCCTGGCAGCGAGCGGCGGCGACGCTCTCCTTCTCTGCAACGCGAAGAGCCCTTTGCCGCCGCCGCATTGCTCGTGGGCTCTTCGCTGGGCTCCGCGGAGAGGACTACCTTGGCGCACTTTCACTCTTCACCTCATTACGCACGCGCTTTTGTTGGAACACCCGGCTCGCCCCGCTCGCCGCCGCACTTGTTGGGCTTTCCAGCCCTTTGATTTCACAAAATCATTGCGACGTTCTCGCATTTTCGAGGAAAGGAGTGATTGATGACGACTCGAAGGTATCATAGCCGCGCGTAACCCGACTACTTTGTAGAATCTGCGTCGGAAAAACACAGGGACTAGGCACGTAGCCAGGGGAGGGGGGGGGGGGGAGGGGGGGGGGGGGCATGGGATCCGGCTTTCCCCCCCCCCCGAAATCTTCTATTTTGCTGGGACCTCCTCTCCCCCCTCCCCCTCATACAGCATTTTGTCATGGGCGCCCCCCCCCCCCCCCCCCGAAACAAAATCCTGGCTACGTGCCTGACAGGGACACCGGGTATGTCTCCATTCTTCTTTCAGAAGTTTGTGGGATGGTGATCGACGCTAATAAGTTTGCTATTTCTCCGGATAAATGTAAAGTTTAATTTGTGTAGGCGTCACTTTCGGAGATATTGGGAATGAATATTTTGTTATTTTCTTGACTCATAAGTTTTTTTGTTGTTGTTGTTGTTGTTTTTTTTTTTTTTTTGGGGGGGGGGGGGGTGTGGACTGACCGAAACACTGAAATTTTTCTCCTGAAGAAAAAACAAACCTCCAATGGGAGCAAAACAAAAATTGATAAAGCAAGTATGTGGAGGAAGCGAAAGAGGAAGTCAAATGATGGTTAGACGAAATAGAAGCTCGTTTGTTTTCCAAACTATAGTGATGCCGAAGAGGCACAGTATGGCCCGGTGAAACTCCAGAGGGCGGCGCCGCACGCTCACCCAAGAGTTGATGAATAATTAACGGAGCGATGCGGTCAAAAGAAATAATTCGACTCTAATCCTACCAAAACTAACCGCGGCTTTCAAAAGCCCAGGGAAGACAAGAACACGTCACTACGACGTACAACACCCCCCCTGACAGATGTCACGACACACAGTATTGTTAGGGGAGAAGAAGAAAACAAAATGTATTCCTGCTCAAAAAGTAGTTGCAATTCTTGCGCGGCGGAATTTTCCAGTCACAGGGGAATCAAATAACAAATGCAGTACACAGTGGTGGGTGAAGTGACTCAAAACAATACACGTGCACATAGTGCAAATGAGCCACAAAACTGAATCCCCTCAGAAATGCGGAAACGCGTGCGGGTATACCACGCGATGTCGAGGCAGACGCCCCGCGCCTCTTTTCCAGGGTTACAAAATCATTGCAAAAGTAGCTCTAATTTCAGCGAAAATGTACAACCACTGAGACTAAAATAGATGACGCTATAATTATAATCTACTTTAGACCAGATGGAATTAATTACAATCACAATTTACACAAGACCACATTAAATTACATGAACGGAATGACTTCCAAAGTATGATGCTTATAATCACCCCTCCCACGAAGTGTGCACCCCATTTGCAGGCGACACACGAAGGGGATCTCGCTTCTCCGGAGCGGAGGCTGTGGAGCCTCAAAAACGTCGAACCATTTAGGCTGGTGCTGACGTCAGTAATGGGGGTTCTTTTTTTTCTTTGCGTTCCAAATTTTAGTAATAATTTGTAACATTGATGCTAAAGTTGGTTACCTCACATAGATATTTATTGAAGGATGTTGTGGCCCTTCTGAAAGCATTTCACCTGCTTCATATTTTGCATGCCTCTTGAAAACCGCGTACCCTCTGCTATCTGGCTAAACACAGTTAAAAAAATAGTTGTTGTTTTTTTGTTGGAACAATTATAAAACAATACGCGGCAAAGTTTGCTTCACGTAAAGGAAGTGAACATTTCATACCCATAGTTGGTGATAGGTGAAGAATGCAGAAATACATGCCCCTCAAAGGTGTTGATACCACTCCTTTAGCCAATTGCTCCCACTTGCTTTAAAAACAAAGCATCAAGGTTGTTTACCAAGCCGACTATTTGCATCAACTTTTCTGCAAACATAAATAAAGCCTAAGACAACGAAATGAGAATTGGGCTTTAGTCATTCTTGCGATTCACCAGCTCGCCTGCACACTCACTCTTCTTTGGCTTCACTGCTTTAGACTACCATATTTACCTTACCCGGGCTTGCGTCGCAAAGACGCGACTGTATCGCCTTTGGTTGACGACAGTTTCTATGCAAAGAAGTGGAAATTCGTCGGGAGTATCATCATCGGAGTGTTCAATGTGCGCAGTAACTCAGGTGGTATGACTTAGTGTGACCGCCACGCATCCCTCAATCCCGCCCGACCCGCTTCTCTTCGGTTGTCTTCCGCTAGCCCCTGCCCTCGAGTGACGTCGCAATATCGTGGTGGTATCAACTATTCTTCGCGGTGGTTTCTGTGAAGGCGTGAAAATGCTTTGATTCACACCATTAAAGCGCTACGCTGCGTATGATGTGTTCGAGTGGCACCACCACCACCTAGTTTCTTCACTGGACGCCGCCTGTTTCTTATTGAGTAAATAAAGGCTGGCTACTGGAATGACGCCTAAAAAGTTGTATTTATTCATTCGTGAATCGTGGCGCTCTTGTGAGGTCTCGTCGTTGCGATCAACGCCATGGTTTTTCAGGTAAGCAATGATTACCACGTCCTACCCCACGTGGAGTCACCATGCCACTAAGTCACCACCGTGTTCTGCCATTGTTCGTCCAACTGGAAAATGGAACGGGACGATGATGTCATCCTGTTCGATCGGCAGCGGTCTTTGCTCCCTCCGCTCTCTCATGAAGCTGATGTCACGGAGCAGACGACGTAGATACTATTTTTTGAAGAGCAGAAGGACTTGAAGTGGGTGAATGACACTTGTGGGTGAAGCTTCTACTGCTTTCTTAACTTGTTACTGACTGTAACTCGCTCTGTAATACCATGATAGTAGACCTTTTTGTCGAAACCCAGAGAGCTTGGCTCGTGGCATTCGGCAATTCCGGTAATGGTCTTCCCCGAGTCTTGACCCATCACTATCGCCGTTCGTCGTGTTTACTTCTCTATTCGAGCGCTTCGTAATTGCTTTTTTTACCCTTTATTCACCCGTTTTTTTATTATTATTATTCCAGTGTTTGTGTGTTGTTTATAAGTGTTAGGTCTTCGCTTCCTACGTCGCATACTATATATATCTAACATTTTTTTCTGCCTGCCGTTTCTTTCCAAATGGGCTTCATCCCGTCAAGTCGGTTTCAAAGGAAATGGTCACACCATCAAGGTGGACTCCGCCAAGTTTAAGAGTGTTACTGCTGAACACACTGATCGTAAACTTTTTTCACTGGGCTGTTTACACACACACCGTTGAACTAGTGGTCATTCTCGCCAGGAGACCAAACAGCGGGATCACAGGCATACAGACGCAACCTGATCGCAACGTCCCAAGTACAAAACGTATGAGGACGCCACCGAAAGATCTCTCTCCCAATGGGGGACATTCACACGAGTTATTAGCGCGAGCTGTGGGTAAAGTTACTTATCGGCTGTCAAAAACGACAACGGTTGGCGTGAAGTGAACACCGTGGAAGCTGTTGCTGGTGCTGACGAGCTTAGCAGCAACACGCGCAGCAATGGCAGCCGAATACACCCCATAGAATTGTGCAACATTAAGATCCGTTTTATCGGGAAAGTACATGCGTGACTTCGCATGCGTACGACCACTTGTCACGTAGAAGAGAAAAGTATATCCGCTGGTTCTTCGATTGCCAACGACATGACCGGTGTCTCTTCAATACATCAAATTCTTCGATCTCAAGGTCTCCACACTGTAAGACTCCCAGAACCTAGAGTCAAGTTTGCAGGCGGGAGAACTCTCCCCGGAACATTAAGGGAACCTAATAAGCACTACCACCGCCGCTTCTCTTCAGAATCCTGCCGACGATTTAGCTCAGACTAATACTTCGAAGCGGACCCGAAGCTACAGGCAACTTTAAGTCAGATGCCGTGGAAGAGTCGGTCGTGGTGCCGGTGCCAAGGCAACATCGCGCAACCTGAGAGAAGAGAGTTCAAGGACCCTGGATATGCCTATAGCCTTCCCAACGGCTCGAGGCTAGCAGTGGCCGGCCAAAGTAGGTACACGTACGCACGTGCGTCCTGTTTTGTTTAGGTATGACGTGACGGACCAACTTGGCCGGAGGAGCAGTGGCACGGCGCGTTCGGGATACATGGTTGGTTCAGCCAGCGTGTAGCGTATGCTGCTATCAGCACTAGCTTGAATCAAAGCGGATGTATTCGAGATTGGAAATTGCCGAGATCAACGGAACACTAAAAAAAGGTGACCAAACCTTCGCATTTTAGAATGTCAGAAGTCCATGAGACCGCCTGGGTCTTCAGAGTCCTCTCTATTTGAGGGTATCCGTTGAACATATATGCTTAAACATAACTAAACCAAAAAATAAGGATCAGATGTTTCGTTCCCCTGTTTCGAAGAGAAAACAAAGAATTTAACAAATGGTATTGAATGGTTATTGGAGTCAAGCTGATTAGCGCCTGAGATTATGACGGCCATACTATTGTGTTGACTCAGCATATCAAAAGACGCGTTGACGTCACGAGGATACTCACTACACTCACTGAAAGCTTAAGAACGATCATCAGGGCGTGGTCAGCCGCGACCACCAGCTCGCTGTCACTGGGCAGCCATAAGATCGCAGCATCACCAGACAACAGTAACTGAATCATTCGCAAGAGTGACCGACGCCGCCATAATTAGCCGCGTCCGGTCGTTGACATTCATACGGGCCCGCTAATAAAACCGCCAGTCTTTGTCAGAGCTCCTGAGAAAAGCGATAAGTTTTTGTCTAGTGTGTCCGGTGGCTAATGTCCAATTAACGTTTGCCCCCCCCCCCCTAATTTTTTTTTTTTTCAAATTTGTTAAACGCTTTTTTTCCTACGCTATGATTTTTATTAATGCCTGCATATTTGCGCGTATATTTGGGTCCATTTGAATATTTGTGTATTTTTTTCACTTTCCTGCAATAATGTCCTCTTGGCGCTACAGTTTTAATTAAATGCATAAATAAATAAACCAGTAACCCAGCAAAAGCCAGCTCGCCGGACAAACTCCAAGCGGCCATAAGCTCACCCGACATGAGCTCGCCGATCTTTCCACAGACCCGGATACAAGTTCAGCCGCCTCAGCCCCAAGTCGGTCACTCGCCCCCTGCCTCGGTGCCGGGACCCCGGTCTGGGCGTCCGCAGCGTGGGCCCCGGAGGCACCCTCGAGTGCCCTCGGCAGCCCCCTCCACGGCTCCCTCGAGGGCGAAGTGGAGCGCACGCAGCGTGGCCAAGGCTGCGGCAACCCGGAGACCCAGAAAGCGGGCAGCGACTTCCGCCAAGGTCGCACGGCCCAGATACGCGACCGCGGCGACCACCGCTGGCGCAACGCCGACCCACCGCGCATAACGGTGGCCCTGGACCGGCCCCACACAGGGGATCCACGCACCCCGGCGTCTGTGCCTGGCTCCACCCGGGGGGGGGGGGGGGGCGAGCCGCGGTTTGGGCCGCGACGTCGCACCGCCCCGCTCGGTATCGCTCACGGTGGTGTCGCCCGAGATATCGTGCCGATCGTGTGGCCGATAGTACGGCGCGATGTGGTGTATACGCTGTGCTGATAGGGACTGGGGAGGGGCGTTATCGTCAGCTGCCTGCCTCACTGCGGCGCGTTCTGGATCGGTATCCTACATTTTGGGAGATTGGGCCCGGCGCTATTAGAAGCACACTGGACGGAATCTCGAGCGCCCGTTTATTCGTTCGACGCTGCTGACAAAACTGAGTGATCTTGATCATGGAAGGGAATGGCTTCCCACTTTTTGCGAAGACGTGGCCGCAGAGGGTATAGGATTCGATCCAATAAATTAATTAGTGCTTTAAAAGTCTGTTGGAGGCCCCGTTCTTTTGTGTTATACGTAAATTATTTGACAACCGAGCTGCGTCTAAAAACAATATTGACCGCAGGAAATGACAGCACACATTTTACCGGCGTTTTTTTTTTGTTTTTTTTTTTTTTTTTTGTTCATGTAGATAGACCAAAGATTAACCGCCCAAACAAAAATAAATAAATTTTCTCAGCAGTCAACGAAAATCATCGGTCTCTTGCTGAAACTTCTCATTTTCTACACGCTGATGTATCTGTTTATGCTTTCGTGTATGAAAAAACAAAAACAAAAAATAAGGAGGGGATGTGAGAGGACGTGTCCTCTGCTGCATGGGCGATCGGAACAAAAGGTGTGGCGCGGGTCGTTCAAGGTTTCAAGAGCTTCGGTGAACTTTTTCTGAGTCTTTGAAGAAGCCGCTCTTATTGTGATTGATCGCCTCAGGGTGTTCCTCGTTTCTTGGAAATGGCCGTAAAGTTCAGGCCCGTTTCACCAAATCCCAGGAACCAGAACCCGAACAAAGTCGAACTGCCCCAAAGGAAAGCGTTCACGCGCAGATCGGCCGTCGATTTGCTTTAGGCTCCGATTCTCCTGCGTGTCATTGCAGTCTGCACACCAAATTGGATTTGCGGCGTTCACGCCGGGGCAGGGAAGTCTTGCTCTGGCGCGTGCGTAAAAACCCAGAACATTTCGCTATATCTCGCTGTTTTTTTTTTTTTTTTTCTATTATTTTTCTGATTGGTCGAGTTGTTTTGCCTTGCTCACTTTGTGCTCACGATTTCTAGAACAGCCGGTTACTCCTCCGGAGGTGAAAGCTACATGCATGTTGGGCGATCGCACTAAAAAGGAAAAGAAAAAAAAAAAAAAAAAAAAAAAAAACACGATGTTTGCGAGTTTACTTTCTTGCATTGCACTCGAACGATGAGTCAATCACTCCATCTACGGAAAGGAACACGGCAAATCACGAGGTCGAAGATACGTTTAAACCTAAAGCTAAGTTTGAGATATAAAGTTGTGTAACACAAAAATGTAAAAAAAAAAAAAAAAGTTTATGTGGGGTGTACGTTTGCCGAGAGGATGGTGGTAGCAGTGGTGGTGCTTGCGGAAACTGGCAAGAGGGAACCGTTCGGCCCCCCTCCCGCCTATTATCCTTAGCCCGACTAAGCAGATTGTCATTCACCGAGACACTGTTTCGTATAGTTTTGTTAAGGGCCGGGCAAAGGAATGTGAGTCTCATAAAGAAACGTTTTACAAAAGCAAGCCCGTGTAAACAAGGACTAATTCCTAATCAGTCTTTAGATGGGCAGTGACTAATTCTGAGCACTAGATAGCCAAGGGGAAAAAAAGTAATTTCTTTGTTCCTTTAAAGGCAGAAGACTGAGCCGTCCACTGCACTACAGTGGTTGGCAGATCTCTGAATGCTCTGAGAGAAGGTAGACACGCTGAACGTTTTTGGAGTACAATGGCTCTTGGTACTTAACGTCTTGGGAGGAACCACAAGCTACCGCATAAATTATCTGTGTATCGAAGTCCACACGTCTGATAGTTCATCGCACGTTTGGTGCGACAAGATGTCACTGGATCGAAAATCGCGAGACTCCTCTGCACACTCCATAGCACCATTTATTTTCTTCTTCTTCTTCTTCTTCTTCTTCTTCTTCTTCTTCTTCTTCTTCTTCTGCACACGCGCTCCTCTTGCGAAGGCGGTGATAGATGCTCATTTTTCTCACAGTTGCTTTTCGGGGTTTTGTGTTGGGGATTAGACAAGGAGGGGTGAAAAAAATACCCTCAAAATTCGACTCTCATGGCGCGAGCTCGTAGCTTTCATCGGCGCTTTGGCTTCCTATACACGTACTATTTGTTCATGGCCTGGCACCGGTTCCGCTTTGGGATGTAATAAAGAATGCCTCCAGCGTCGGACAGACACCGTTAGCTATAGAGCATACAAGCAACTACTGTAAGCGACTTTATTTTCGCCGACTCAATATTTCGCGAATTCGGCGAAGTGTGGATTGCGGGAAAATTTCGCGAACACGACATTTTGCGATGAGGGTGGTAGCAGTGTATTTCTTACACCATAGGGAAACAAATTCTCGGGTTCTATTTTTCGCGATATATTATTTGAGTCGTGAAAGTCGCGAAAATAGGTTCTCGCGAAAATTATGTCGTTTACAGCATATGTTTTCACGACTGCACAGGCACCTCCGAAAGCTATCGCAATCTTGAAGCACGAAATTCGAACTTTTCTACGAGCATGGATTTGTAACGCGTCTCGCTCCGTGTTGAAGTCACCTTCGCGAGTACACTATGTGCACGGAATCTGAAAAAAAAAAAAAAAAAAAAAAGTGCGAAGTTTGCCTCTTTAAGCCTTCGCCGTCATGAACCTCCCTTCAACAGCTTCATCCTTAACACAGACGCAACTATTCTGACGCAGGAGGCCGAATCAACGCTAGACCCTGGGTAGATTGCTTCCTGTCTTGAACGTATACGCCTATAGATTAATAGACCGGTAGACCGGTCTGACGTCACGCTGCTGCGGTGGCGCTGCTGTCGACGCCTTCGCATGCTCAGAGGCTTCAGTTCACTCGAGTTTGCTTCGTGCGCACGCGCAGTGCCTGCAGCGTGTCGGTCTACACGCCAACACACTGTTTCCAAACAAGCCCGCGTTTTCCCACACCGGGTGTGGGCACTGCAGTGCGCGTGTGTAGAAACCAGATTTGTGTGAGGCGAAGCATCTGCGCATGCGCAGTTCCGACAGCAGCGTCGCCGCAGTGGCGTGACGCCAAAGTGTTGAGTTGGTGTATACAGTCGATCGCCTTCTCAAGTATGCTGCGTGCAATCTCAGAAATAAAGCTTGAGTTTCGGCAAGCGTGTCAAGGATCGTGAGGCTTACGATAATTTTAGACTATCTTCTAAGCGTGTTTCTACGTCCAGTCTTTAAAAATCGGGCGACGAAAACGCGAAAACTGAGCGATGGATATGTCGAAACCTGACGTTACTCTGCAAATTATTTAAAGTGACTATGGGCGTCTAATAATGACTGTCTTTAAAACTGTAATTGCGGCATGATTCATTTATTCCTTAATTAAAATATAATTGACGAATTTTAGTTAATTAGCCAACTTATCGTGACAATTATCTCCCCTCTAATTTCCACCTGGCCGTATAAATCACTTACATCAGACCGCGTTAAAGTAGCTTTCTAATTATTTTTTTATCTGTACAAAAAACAAAAACACATTGTACACACGTATATGTCTTGATGAACATGACAACACCAAGAGCTCTTCTTTTTTTTAATTTACGCGAAGGAATACACCTAGAAAAAACTAATATAAAAGCCAGTTTAGATTTTTGCGCGGCAATTTGTGGAAGTTATCAAACCCGAAAGCGTCCAGCCCTGACTATTCATAACTGACGCGTAAGAAATGAGCTCAAGCAAACTTAACCGCGCGCCGATAATTAAGCGTGACTCCGACCGTAATCAAAACAACGCATTAAAAGCGCGCAACGTACGAAAGAGAAACGCTTGAGGTCACTGTTTCCGTCGAGACGTCGAGTCCGTAGTGTTCTCCGTCGGCGGTGTTTTCCCTCGCCGCTGGGTTCCGTTGCTCCACGTCTCCACAGGCGCGGCAAGTGTGTGTGCAGCAGGCGCCCAAGCCCCTCCAGGGCAAAGCAACGCGGTCAAGGTTGTCAGTCGACTGACGTAATTACGCCGAATCCCCCTCCCCATTGTAGCTGCCTTACCGGTCCTTTCGCCAGCCTCAAATTACTCGTCCAATTAGCCATCCCGGCGTTTCAAATCGCCCCAACAAACAGCGGGCACGACGAGCGAACAAACAATGCGGAGGTTGACACGCGCTTCGTGCGCCTCTTGACACCGCGAACGCTGGGGAGGGGAACGGGATCCCCACAGCGACTGAATGAATGGAGAGGCGCTCAGCTCAGCCCCCCCCCCCCCCCCCCCCCCCCCCCCCCCAAGTCAGCGTGGTTGGCGATCCATTCCGAGGAAACGTGCGTCGTATCAACTAGGATGAGGCTGGTTCAGTCACGTTTCTTTCTCCGCTGAGCCGTCTCCGTTAAGGTAAAGGAAAAGAAACAGCACAACGGACGGAAGGCTGTTTTTCATTCCAGAAAACCCGCACAATGGCGTGCGTACGCAAAATACACAGTCCCGAAAATGCTACTAATTCCACTTCATCGTCATCCTCTGTAGTTTCAGATTTGCGCTTTCCTGCGGTTTCAGTCGTTCCGCCATTGTGCAGTATCGGATAAGACCTTGGAACAAGCGCAGTATGAATTTTATCAAGGGCTCTATAGAGACTGCTCAAATGATGAGATGACGTATAGGCCTCATCGTCCGGTGGTAATTACTACGTTGTTATCGCCCACGCAGTCGCCATCTGTGGCGTCCTTCGGCTAGTCGCCCTCTCCAGTTTTCCTCTTAGTTGGGTTCCCCTTGAAGGCGATAGCGCGTCGAAAGCGCCGCTGGTTTGGAATGTGCCTCAGCGTTGTAACGGCTCGTTCAGTGGACGTGTAGGTACAGAGTGCAAAGCGATGAGTTTGAGCCGATGAAAAATATCTAACAAGTATAGGAGCTGTGGCGACGCTCCTATCAATGGAATATGAAGAAAAACTGTGTTGTCAGTCTCAAATGATGGTTGTAGAATCACTCGACGAGTGACGAAGAGAAATAGTGCAAACGTTTTATTTCAGTTCATTTTTAGGTCTTTAAAACCTCCCTTTTGACAAAAAAATTACACACACGCAAATATAAAGTGCTTCCCAAGACAGCTTTATTATTATTATTATTCTCACAACCGTTAAACATGTCAACTACAAATGTGTGAAATTGTAAAACTACAATGAGCGAGCATCGGAGGAGGTTTTTCGAGGCGAGCAACATGTTTACTTCGTTCCTTACGTTAAACGACGTATAGCTCGCTTTTTTGAACCACAGATCTTTCCTCCAACAAGCAAGCATTTTTCAAACATAAACTGTTGACGTTGAAGAAAGTAAGTGTAGTCAAGAGAGCACCTCTACATTAATTGGGGACATGTCTTACGGGTGCCAGCACGTTCCTCAATGACAGCGTGGGGCGCTGAATGTAAATACTTCTACTGGACATTATTATGAAGCAGTGCGCAACCGTGCATCAATACGGCCGGCAACGTCAAGGGCGAGCTATCCAAGACACGCTGGCCTCTGCAAAAAGGTATCAAAGTAACGTTTATCATAACGCCGTTACAGTTAGAGCTCCGAGTACGTAACCGAGTACGAGTACGTAACACACGTAACACTCATGGCTACTTAGCTAGAAATCCCTGAACCTTTCTAAGACTTACCATTAATTTCGTGCACCAACTAAGTCTCATTATCTTGCACTGTCTCATGAATGCAATATATATATATATATATATATATATATATATATATATATATATATATATATATATATATATATATATATATATATATATATATATATATATTCTTTCTTTCTTGTTTCCAGAAGCGCGCAATCTATTTAGCACGCGAGTACTTAATTTTCGTACGGTACTGCATCACCATCTTTACCAAATACGAACAGACTTGAGATATGGATGGCTTAATAGGGAGTTTTCGTAAATCGCTTCTCCCGTTCCGCTGCGCTCTCCGCAAGGAAGCGCCACTGCTGCGCATGCTCGCCGCTAGCCTTGTCTGCAGAGCTCCGGGGAGCGTTGTTTAACGCCGGGAACGTGTACGCGTCTGCCTAGCGTAAAGCACTGTTGGCCTTCTGCTTACTGCCACAACGCCACCCTGAAGACAGAAGGACATCGAATCAAGGACTGTACTCTCTATCCCGCTTCACTCTCATTGATGCTCACGAGAGATGATCAGTTACTTTCGTTTTCTGGGCTTTCATTACAAATTACTTGTCTTAAAGCATAAAATACATTCAATGTTCTCAGAAGCCAATGCAAGCTAAAGCAAATTGTCTCACTTATTACAATTACTTTAAAAGAATAGTAACATTACTTTTAAATACCTTTGCAATTGCTTCCAACAGTAATAAATAAAGACGTGCTCACCCATTAAACAACCGATCTCGTTTTTAATGACGAATTTGAGGGGACATTTCCCAGCAAACTAACTTGTTATAAATCTAAAGGGCCCCCCCCCCGAAACAAAATCCTGGCTACGTGCCTGGGTCAAACTGTATTCGGTATCGTCATATCCGAATCGGTAAAAAAGAACCAAACGAAACAAAGCTTGCCGATGGCGGGTTCGAGCAACGAATGAAGCCATCGAGCCAGATACTTGTCAACCAAAAAATATAGCAAATATGTAGAGAAAAAAAAAAGTGGCGGCAACATGCAGGCGATGAGAAGTTCGGGTGCACAAATTTTATGTGGAAGAATTCGTCCAACTTGAGTAAGGTCGGTTTGCCCTGGAACACAACACGCTGTAAGGGGTAAAAAATGAGTAGTGATGTGGAGTGAGAGGGAAAGAGAAGAGAAGAAGGGAGGGGGTGGGGGGGGGGGGGATAAGAGGACTGAGGAACTTGGGAAGAAGCTTAAAAACGGGAAATGAAATAAGAGTAGCGACGCTGACAAGCCTCCATTTGGGACCTTGTAATGTAGTGATAGTTTTCCTGAAACGCAAGCTAACGTCATTGAAATTTGATCCATATCTGGGAGGCCCTTTAGAGATTTCGCGATCTTCCCTCCCATTAAGTCAATAATTTAAAATACTGTCAAGTGTAATACTGTAATAACTCCAATTACTGTAAACTACTTTATAATCGCGGGTTCAATATTTCGCGAATTTCAGAAAGTGTGGGTTTCAAGAGGTTTCGCGGGTACAAAATTTCGCGATTTGGAGCAGGTATTCGTCACCATGGGGTGATATGTTCGCGAGATCAACTTTTTTCGATATTTTCAAGTCGCGAAATTCGCTAATATTAGGTCCTGGCGAAAATTACGTCGTTTACAGAATCCGAACAAATAATATGAAGGCACCTTCACACACATTTTGGGTGTGGACTTCTGTCTTCCCTTTTTGTCGTTGATGCATACGACGTGTTCAATGTGCCACAGAATAACCAAGTGTTCAATGTATCGCAGAAAAACAAGATGCCCCTGAAAATGATTCACTGAAAACGACATGCATTAAGGAAAAGAAAGATTGTCAATTGCTCTAATAAAATCAGCACTAGAAATAATACGTATATCCGTCAATTTCGTTCCAGTCATCCATAGTTTTCGGGAAAGGGAATTTTTAAACCAATTTATATGACACTGAAAAGGAACAAAATTTAATGGGTGAGATCACCTGGTGCGCGTAGTAGTCGAAAATGAAATGCATTTAGTTCGCTCGATGCCGCAGTCTTCATTGCCAATTATGTGGAACATCTTAAGTCGACCTATCTTTCGCCTCCAACACATAGTTTGAGCCCGAGAGATGACAAAGCTGATGAATGAGAGGAATTGCGGTCGTACCTATTCAAAATAAATCTTACAGCCTTAGCCAGTATAGATTCAAGTAGATTGACATCTTAATGTGTTTGTTTTTTTTTTTTTTTTTTTTTTTAGAAATTAGGGTACAACAGATCCATACTCTAGAATAGATCTAACAAGAGTTCTATAGGTGGTTAGTTTGACTTCCCTGGTGGAGCATTTGAGAGTCCGCTTATGTCTATCTCACCTAAGATTGGGCGTAAAGAAAACACCTAAGTATTTAAGCTCGCTAACTTCGTTTGAAAGTGCATTATAAATACCATAACTAAAAACGGGCGATTTTCTACTTGTAAATTTTATAAATACAGTCTTATCATCATCATCATCGTTTATTTTCCCTGAGGGCCCGTGGGGCATTATACAAAGAGGTGGCAATAGAGCAAAAAAAGATAAAACAGTAAACATAATTGTAACACTGTAAGCTAGCTAGGTAGGTTAGATAAAGAGAGGGTAATGGCTTCAACAAATTTAGTAGTATCATTAAAAGAAACGATGTTGTGAGGTAGTGAATTCCAATCCTCGTTGGCCAATGGTAGTGTGGAAGTCTGGTGAGAAACAGTTGATGATCGAATTGGACGCAATTTACATAGGTGATCTAGACGCGGGAACATACAATGGGAAGGTGATAGCAGAGATTCATTGAGGTGGCTATTGTGATAAAAAAAAAGTCGATGGAGGAGAGAAAGGCGTGATAAATGCCATTGAGGGGAAAGTGAATGAAGGTTAGCTGATCGACGTAATCCTGATATGCTGGTATATGGTGAGTAGTTGTTATAAATATAACAAAGGGTTCTGTTTTGGACCGATTCTAGATTATTTGCGAGGTAGGACTGCCATGGAGACCATATAGATTAGGCGTATTCTAACTTCGATCTTATAAGAGTAGTATACGCTAGTCGTTTTACGGAGGGTGTAGCAAGTTTGAGGTTACGGTGCAAATATCCGAGAGAACGGTTAGTATCAGAAATAACAGAAGTTATGTGAGTAGTCCATGATAGGTCAGAGGTGAGATGAAGACACAGGTATTTATAAGATGAGCATGCTATTACTTTAGTGTTAGTGAGGTAATACGAAAATGGTGTGGCACGCGAACTGCGGGAAAATTATAGGGATCTACATTTATTAAATTTTAACGTCATCTGCCATCTTTCACACCAATGAATTACAGAATCAAGGTCTTCCTGGAGAGCATGATGATCATGGTATGAAAGAATGGGTCGGTAAATGACACAATCGTCGGCGAACAGGCGAACAGAAGAAGCTATATTAAGGTGGAGATCATTAATATAGATTAGAAACAAAAGGGGGCCAAGTACGGTTCCCTGGGGGACACCTGACGTTACGGCAGAGGAGGGAGATTTTACGTTGTTAACGGAGGAATATTTCTTACAGTTAATTAGGAATTCAGAAATAAACTTAACAACAGAGGGGTGAATATTAATATCGTTAAGCTTTGTTAAAACACGTTGGTGTGGAACTTTGTCGGATGCTTTGGAGAAGTCAATAAAAATGGCGTCGGTCTGAATATTCGAATCGAAGCTCGAATAAATATCAGTAAGGAAGGCGGTATCTGGGTTTGACACGAGTAAGATTTACGAAATCCGTGCTGATGTTCAAAAAGCAGGTTATGAGAGTAAAGAAAGTTTATTATATTTGAGTAAAGTATATGCTCCATGAGCTTAGATGGAACACTGGTGAGAGAGATAGGACGGTAATTACTTATGAGTTGGCGATCACCAGTTTTGTGAACAGGTATTACGTTAGCTATTTTCCAGTCACGTGGAACTATGGAAAGAGTGAGCGATTGTGGAGAATATGTCACGGAGGAAAAGAGAGGAAATGTGTTTAGTGTTTATTAATACCTTCGAATTACTTTGGTCGTCTTCAGAGTTCGAGGAGACCTTTAGGTTTTCTATAGCTTTCAATACACCTGCGTGGTCAATTATGATAGAATTCATCTTTGGGTGAGATAATGGGCATGAGTCGGGAACGTTTATCAAGTCTTCTTTAGTAAAGAATGATGTGAAGAAATTGTTAAGGTAAAGAGCGCTATCTTCATTTGAAAGTGGGATTCTGTTGTCGTTTATGAACTGCAAAGGAAGAGACAGAGCTGGGTTGACCACTTTCCAGAACTTTTTGGGTTTATTTGTTAAAATGTTGGGGAGGTCGTGAGTATGAAAATTGGTTTTAGCATCAGTAATTGCGGTTTTGTATGTTCTAGCACACGCGTGATATGCATCCCACGAAGCTGAATTGTTGACAGATTTCGCTCGTTTATAAAGTCGCTTTTTCTTGTTAGCATGAGTATGCACTGTTTTGTTATACCATGGGTGACAGTTATCAGATATGATGCGGGTCAGTGGGATGAAGCGCTCAACTAAGTGGGAGCTTATTTTTATAGAGCGTCCAATTTTCAGCGGCGGTTCTTTGCTCGAGATTAACAGAGAAGGATTGGTAAAAGCCTTCGAGGCATGAGTTGATAGACACGTAGTTGGCCCTCGCGTAGTCGCGAATGTATTTGCAATAGTGTGATTTCCGAGGAACAGAGAGAGAGAGTGTGTTAAAGATGGTCGCTAATCTAAAAAGAGAAAGTTCCTGACTTAAGCACAAGTCGAGTATATTGCTGCAACAGTCGGTAAATGTAGTAGGCTGGGTGATAATATTTGTTAGGTTATAATCGAGGCAAAGATCTATAAATTCTTGAGAGTAAGTGCAAGTGGATGTGAAGGTAGACCAATTAATATTCGGGTAAATAAAATCACCAAGAAATACAACAGAAGCGTTAGGATATTGAGTAGCGAGTTCAGAAAGACACTTATTAAGCTCAAAGGTGAATTCCTTATTACTATCAGGTGGCCTATAACATACGCCCAGTACAACAGAGGGTGCCGTAGGGAGGTAAACCCATACGGCTTCTAGTTCGGTAGAAAGTGGAATGAGCCGAGACGTGATTTGATTATTAATAGCCAAAAGTACGCCTCCCCCTTTCCAGTAATTCTGTCGCACTTGTACACACGAAAGTTTTGATAAGAAGGGAACAATTCAGCATCTGATATGTCGGGATTCAGCCACGTCTCAGTAAGAACAAGAAAATCGGCGTTACATGTTTGAATAAAAGAATTCACATCATCTCTCTTTGGGATTATGCTTCCAATGTTAGTAAACAAAATAGAATGAATAGATGATATCTTATTGATAACATGCGGTTCGGCCGTTTGATTGTGAGTGGGCAAACGGGAAGAACGCCAGCATTGCTGCGTGCACATTTCGGCAACCGAGCCGATAGCATGATCGAATACAAAACACTTGCCTTCCATAAACAGTTTATCTTGACGCAGCCAAAAAGGCGTTCCCTTTGGTCTGGCAAAATCAAGAAGACGATGGAGTGCAAGCCATACAGAAAGTGGAAAATCTTCGCTAATTGCAACGCGTGAGCCCTTTCAATCAATCAATCAATCAAAGAGAGCTTTATTGTGTTTCCAAACAACTTTTGGGGCCTTTTTTAGGGTTACACTTGACATAATAAAACAGCACTGAAGTAAACAAACTACACGTCAATCTTAGCCACTATACTATTCTTGAACTTTTTAAAAGGTATAAAAAAAGTCCACGTGAGGGTTAAAAAACTTGTTGAACATTAGCATCATCCATGTCAGCGGAGGACTAGACTCTAGATAAGATGGGTAAAAGGCTTCTGCGCAGAACCAAGAACTCCCTCTTTTTCTTTGAACGATGAAAACTTGACAATGATGGGGCGACTTTTCTGCGGATGGAATGCTCCTAAACGGTGAGCTCTTTCAATTCCAGAAGATACAACTTTGATACCATGTTTCTCGGAACACAGGCTTGTGATCAAGCCCTCGGATTGAGGAGCCCAAGTACTAATTTTCTTGTTATTCCTTAGCCATTGTTCATATTTTTGCCTTGTTCGTTGATATACTCCAACCTAGACTGTTATGGAATCAAAAGTAATCGGTTTTATTGTCAGTACCCTTCTTACGCTCTAACCACGCCGCTAAATAGAAGATTCCAACTCAAGGTTTCGTTGATAGTTACTCCAAGGTATTTGAAGTGATCGACTTAATGTTACAGAAAAACACAAATGCTTCTTTTTTCATTAATAATACGGAGACTAACAGGTTTATCAATATTTATTTTCATGTTCCAGTCGTCATATCATTCCTGAATTCCTAGGCTCGAAATAAAGGGGCGATGGAACAATTTTTGTACTTTCAATAAACACAGCTTAGAATATTCATTGGCACTTATAACCTATGAAAAACACGTTGTTGTTTTTCTTTATGCATTGACAGTCGCAGAAAAAAATCCGAGAAAAACGAACACCGTTTACCCCCTCAACTCGCAGCCAGCAGAAGCGGCCACGTGATCTGGAGCCAATTATATGCCGCCAATGTTTTTAACATAGGCACGCGCTTGGATTGGCAGAGCACAATGCGCGTGCTGAGTTCCACGCATTGTTAAGGGTCGGCTATTCCCGGCATCCCAGCGATTGGGCACGAGCCACTACCCGAATGCTTGTCGAGGCATTGATTGTCACGAGCCCAAATCGAATGGCTACGCAGTCTTCGTGTCCACTGTATGAGCAGTATTTAAACATCGTCACAGTGGGGATCGCAAAGTTGGATGACGCACTCCCGGAAATCGCATTGTTGGCATTGTCCCCGCAGCTCCGTCATCAAGTTTGTGCGAAGGAGAGACTGAAAGAAAAGGTCCGCTTTTATATTTGGAATTCCACCGGGAAGAAAGACGCTCCTTGGTCAGTGGCGTTGCGTACGAGTATTCTTGGGTTCCACTAGTGCCAGTAAGCTGGCGTAAAGTGAGAAACATTCCTACCCAATATCGTTGCACAGCCCCTTTAAGCTAGCTTTCTAAAGGGAATTTGGTCAAATGACTTACAGATGTAAAAAAAAATAATATCTTTCTGGCCGGCTTTGTCTGGCATGCTTGCAAATTTAGGAATGAGAGATAGCATTTCATAGATGCATTCTCAGTCGTCATTTGGGGAGATTTGTAATCACATTTAAAGCAAAGGACATTGTATTTCAAAGGATTTTGAATTGCTCGTGTGACTGGAGTGTAACATTCCTTAAGCACTTTCTCGAACGTATATATTGTCGTGAAGTTGTGCCCGCGGCGTGTTTGGTCTAGCTTTACTTTATGTCGGAAAGTTCGCTCGTCTCCGCGGCACGGCTCACGATTTCTGCCGGGAGGCCCCATATGGGGGCGAAGGTGAACGCTGTAACACTTAGTTCATAGAACCCCGCGTCGGAGATGTTTTTGTCTCGTGCATGTCTGCTTTTGGGATCTTCACTTCGAAGGCGGTTTTGCTTCGTGTAAACCTTCTCGTTCTTCGAAGGTGCTTTGTATTATTTATAGCTGCTCTTGTGAGCTTCGCTAGGAATGTGTTTTGTCTTGTGTATGCGCTTGTTTTTGTGATGGTCATGTCCCCTCTTGGCTTGGCTCCCGGATACCAAGCAAGCTTGGACATCACCCTGCCTCTGGAGGCCGGTCAACCTGCACGTCCGACTCCCTTCGGCTGTGGAGTCTTGCTGCGGAGGAGTTCGGTTCGCCCGCCTTTCTGTGAACTCCTGTTTGTCGCATTTGGCTGTGGTCGGGGCACCCCGTGAAGGACATGTGGTCGGCGAGGACGGCAGGGCAAATTTGCCAGAGGTTAGGAGTATATTTCCCCCAAAGTTTATTCAATTATCGTGTATTATGTTGCAAAAGAGTTTTGTTCTCTAAACCTACAGTTATATTTAAAGCGACTCATTCAGTGAAATCAGAAGGAAACATTCCAGTTTTCTTCGTTACAATACTTCGAACCTGACACCAGATTTCTGAACATACGACGTTCGTGTGTGAAAAATACCATTAAATGATACAAAGTACGGGTTACAAATGCTACAATATAATCCTCTTCTTGTTTTTCTCTTTTTCTTGTTGGCATGAACTTCAGAAGCATACTTTAACAAATATTGAAAGACTGAATCTTAGTACCATTAGACATATTTCTCAACGTTGGAATTCTGCTTGTATTTTGGGATCAAGTGCGAATAAGATCTTACGTTGTTCCCTTACAGTGTTTCTCACATTTTGGTATTTTAATGATAAAAACGAATATTATATTTGTATGAGTGTTGTGTACATAATACAAATTCCTTTATTTTAGCTATTTATACTAGTGTGGTTACTTGATGTTGTCTTTCCCTGGCGTTTGTCTGCTGAAAGTTATAAGCCTGCAAACTGAAATTATTGACACTTGATATGAAATACCTATACATTTGTGCGTGCGTGCGTGCGTGCGTGCGTGCGTGCGTGCGTGCGTGCGTGCGCGCGCGCGCGTGTGTGTACGTGTGTGTGTGCGTGCGCGCGCGCGTGTGTGTGTGTGTGTGTGTTATTTTTAATGGCTGATCGCCGTCTGCCAAATTGTAAGACGCCAAGCCTAACTTCGTTACTTTTTGCCCCTGCAGCCTAGATCAGTGCAAGATAATTTCTGATGTGAAATAAAATAATGATTGATTGATTATTTATTTAGATAGTTATGGACGGACTAAATCTATACCCAATGTCCCATATTTGGTGGCATGTGTGAGTTCTTGATGTGCAAACTCCGACAGAGATGGTCGGTGTAAATATATCTTGTATATAAGTATTTTTCCATATAAGCAGAGCTACAAAAGTGGTAATGCGGAAATGTTCATAATTCTCCTTGGCATTTAACGTAATCATTATTTTCAGCGTATACCGATGCTGCCTGTTTTCTCACCGACTCTATGGTGTCGCACGTGATTCTAAAGACGACAGAAACGCCGATTCTCTCATCTTGCTTTTTTTTTTTTTTAATCAAAAGAAATTTAATTTTTAAAAAGCAGACCTTGGAGGCTGCCGTTTTAGTTGTGCCGGCTACTCCTTTGCACTTGAAAATAAGTCAATTCCAAGGAAACAGACAACAGGCACCGAAATTCACAGCCACCAAGTTTTATTTTCAAAACTTCCATTTTGGTTGGCTACTTATGGCATGATCGAAGTCTAACAAGGAAGCCTCCTCTACGTCTGCATCCTTGGATGGGTTTCTACTACGTGTCCTCCCGCTGTTCGGACCGTGTCAACGACGAATCATTTGCCGCTTATTCGAGTAAAACTAGATAATTAAGCGCCAGCATGCGTGGGTTGCGAGTGCCGCACGTATGATTGGGACGTGACTAGAGACTAGAAATATTGCTCGAGCGTCCTAGTAGATCTTGCTGCTCATGTTGATGGGTTGTTGCGTAGCTAGAAGTTGAGAACTGTATATAGTACTGCACTGGTTAAATTCCTCATTACGGCGGAGACATTAGGCGCCTCTTGGGCAGCCAAACTTCCCACTACGGCTAAGCATTATACAACAAATTACTTGTGAGAAATGTCACCAATGGAAAAATGTTTGCCGACCTGACTATGATCATAAAAAAAAGTTAAAAAAGGGTGACAGCAAGTACGCAGAGCATCATCAAGATAGGATGCGTATTGCAGAGGCGAAGAAATACTAGTGAGCTAGCAATTTGCGGGTGAGTGTGTGTCACGGGATCGCCCAGATGTAGACTGAGTTTTCGTTGTCGAAATTTTATTTCGGATAGATTCGTGCGACAGTAACGCTGCGACGTACCTATTGTCGACCAAACAGTGACAAATAGAAGGGCCGTTTAAGCGGTAGCAAGCTAGGGTTAATGCACTCATTTGGAGATCCCAACGCATGACAAAAAAAAAAAAAATTCAAATTCCTAGCTCACACCAACGATCTCCGATTTGACGACCCAGCGATTGAACTCCGAATTGACGACCCAGCGAACCAGCATATCGATCTGCGATTCGACGACTATCTTCTGGCGTTGCGACCAACGTTGTGGCACCGAAGGTCGGCGAGCATATCATGAGGTCTCACTTATCAATAACAACCCCATCCATTAAAGTCGCAGCCTCGGCGAATGATAAAAAAAAAACAGCCAAAAAAAACTAACTTGAGCTAAGGAGACAGGAAGCCAACGGCCCCGGCAATAACACCAACAAACTCGTCCAGGCTCGACAGTATGCGTATAAACACGTATAGATAGATGATGACCCTTTCCCAGTCGAGAGCACGCCATTCGCCCGTTCCGCTAAAGAACGCCACCGCGGAGAGAGCTTGAGAGTTTCCGCCTCGGAAAGCACACCGCGTCCAAAGCTCTGTCACTTTACTCGCAATTCTTTCTCTTTTTTTTTTTTTTTTTTGCTTTTGTATGTTGGATATTTTGCCTCACTCCTAATCTCTGGATCGAGGAGTATGGCTCTGCGGCTTGCCCATGTTGGACGGCGAATTACTGTCAAGGGGGAAAGGGGTACGGAGAGCGAGCGAGGGAGAGAGAGAGAGAGAACGCATGCTGTGCGCCAGGCGTCCAGGCAAGCAGCCCTGAGCGCTGGTCGCGTGCGCTAGCGTCTGCACCCTAGTTTCGGTTGTCGTCGTCGTCGTGTTTTTAGTTCGCCAGGTGTCGTTGACCCGCGAGGTCGATAGCGAGGTCGGCCTCGTTCTCCGCAAGAGCGGGGACCCCGCGTGGTGTCCCGCCATTGGCTGGAACCGCGGGCAGAACCCGGTGACGTCGCACGTGACGTCGCCACCGGTGCTACCGCCCCTCCGACCCCTCCACGTCTTGAGGGAACGCGGGCAACCCCCTCCCCTCCCCCTCTCCTTTACCGTTGTCGCAAGGCAAGGTGTTCTCTCCCACACGCTTTCCAGAGCGCTTTTTCCGACGCTAGACGCTCTCGGTTGTATTTTAGAGCGGAGGCACGAGGTAGTGGTATTTATTTGTCTTTTATTTTCGCTTTCTCCTTTTGCTTTTCTTTCCTCGGAATATCGTCTTTACACGCCTGAGCGATGACTGTGCGTGGTCGGATAAAGTTACCGTGTGTCATTGAAATGACAATAAACGAGTATTATTTTCATAATAATAATAATAATAATAATAATAATAATAATAATAATAATAATAATAATAATAGATTTTTATTTCATATTATGTAGTCCATTTTTTCGGGTACAAATTAAACACAAGAACCACTGAAGGGCGGGACTTATTATCATTTTTAAGATATATATTTAGTTTAAAACTGCTCGTTGACCTGCAATTTATGTTGGGCCAATAAATTCGAACGTATGCCTTCCTCCGCACACGGTTTACCAACAAAAATTACGAAGTCCACAACCGTTCTCTCATTAATCGCGAACATAACAACTAACAAACACCAAACCAAACTTTTTCAGTGATATTTTGGGCATAACACGTAGTCGGAAGTATCGGTCGTGCTTGTCATTAGAGAAAAAAAAAAAATTAAATCCACAGACTAAAAAAACAAAAAAAGAACAAAAATTCGTGTTTGTAGTGACGGAGATTGCTGGGACGCTGTTTCCACAGTGTTGCATGACTCTGGCCGAATGTCTTTCGCAACGCGTAAAATACATCGCATGCAGAGTCCGACCCTAGCTGTCGGTAAAAATCGCGAGCCAGAAGCTGGAAACAAATCGATTTGCGTGCGATTGATTGATTGGGATATTGTAGCTCAAGGGCTGCTGAGGCTAAAATGCGCCAATTGTAGATGTGTTTACGCACACAGAGTCTTTGCATTAAACATGCTGGTATTAAAAGTGCTGTGGTTATGTTTTCCGCGTCGAGTAGGATCGTGTGTATGTATAATATACCCCATCGGGCATGCCAGTATGTCTAAAACAAAGCACGAATTTCGATGGTTCATCAGAGGCACCTTGCGGGAAAAAATGAAGTTATAATGCTGATTTTGTTTCATTTAGTCTATTAAGTGGGTAGTGCATGTTAGCTTCGATGTTGTACGCATAGACAACACACGGTTCCAGATAGAGGGCTCCTGGCTTTACTCCCGGCAGGTGCCATCTTCAACGTTCGTGCGTGTGGCGCCTGCTCTACAAGCTCTCCACATTGGCAACTCGCACATGCTGCGCTGTGAAGTCGTTAACATTGGGATGGGGCATACAATAGGTGGATGAGCGTTTTGTACAGCGTATGTAAACCACCCTGTAGCAGACGAGCAGAGAGTGAACGCTAAAGAGATAAGTTCTGGCACAACAGACTACGCCCAAAAATCCCTGCATGCAACACTGCGCGCGTTGCGTTTATGGGATCTCTTTGGCCATGGAGAGGAGAGGCATGGTTTCGATTTCTTTTGCGCCCCGTTAAGAAGATCTCAGCACTGCATGAAGAAAAAGACAGCGCCCTCTTGCATCGCACCCATTGATCTTCGTGAGAGCCCCCATTGAAACGTACGGACCTAGTGCGGCCGTAAGGGCCTGCCTATGCTTAGCGAGGAGTAGGAGTATACGGCCAGCCACGGTTCCGTACCATTCTGGCGGCCTGGCTACCACTTCAGATTGTAGCATGACCCTTCCTGCTCACGGATAATTTAAGAACCACATTGAGGAAAAGATGGAACAGGGTGACCGACCCGGTACACTACTGGTTCTTCTATGTGCCTTCATAGTCCTGTTTACACGTGCTCAAACTCTGGAAAGCGTGCCCCGGCGTTTTATCCGTATTGGTAGGCAACACCTACAGTATCATACATTTAGGAAAATTCACATATTCTAAAATGAAAACACTGGATTTGGTCGTGACGGGATGTCGTGAAGTAAGGTTGGCAAATCGAAACCGAAACTGTGGCCAAGGGGTGCCCAAGATGTTTTGCACGGCACTACGCTGCTAGGACCGCTTCGATTTTGCCAGAGGTCTAATGGAGGGACAAGAGAGGAATGCAGATGTGCATAAAATGAAGCCAGTAATAATCCTTTCTATTTTACTAATAATTGACAGTTACTCTTGAGAGTGCGTTTTCGGTCATTCGCTTTGAGGAATTTTACAAACCAGGTTGTGATTTTTTTTTCTATATATTTGTTGCTCTTCGCTACATCGGCTTCGTGAGGAGCCGAACGAGAAAATACCACAGGTCAGGGTGGAGAATCTGATTTAAATTACGGCAGTTTCACTGTGAATATTTAAACCAAACCTTTGACTCAAAAATAATTCCCATATATATATATATATATATATATATATATATATATATATATATATATATATATAACGGGCATGGTGGCGGGAGGCCGAAGGCGTGGGTATATAACTGGGAAAAAAAAAAAAAAACCTTTGGTGAAAACAGCAACAACGGACGATTTAATCTTCGACATTTCGGCCGGAGTCCGGCCTTCGTCAGGAAGAACTTTTACAGATGAACGCGGGTGATATTTATACAATGCTACGGTCGAGTCCAAGTTTCAAAAACGGCGGGATGACGGTTGGAGTTTCCAAAGAAGCGTAGGAAGAGTTCTAGATGGGCAAACGTTTATACAATGCTACGGTCGGGTCCAAATTTCGGCGGGATGACGGTTGGAGCTTTGGTGAGAGGGAAGCGTAGGGCAGTTCATATCCGGGTGAAGAAGCTTGACGGTCGGGGCCAAGTTTCAAGGACGGTGGGATGACGGTTGTAGCTTCTTGAGAGGGGGCGCAGGGTGACTTTGTGTCCGGGCCGACAAGGGGTGACCTGAACTGCCATTAAAGCTTTTTTACTAAAAAAAATAAAAATACTGCAATTGTTTGAGTGTGGCGGGATTTACATCAATAAAAACTTGTTCATTGAAATGTGCTTTAAATGTACAGTAATTCTTTCGTCCGCAATGTTTTCCAAAGAGCTGATGAATTGGACAGACAATCTGAGATGTTTAAAAATACATTTAGTGATAAATCATTACTTTTTTCTGGCTACAGTGATTAAAATAAAATTAATCTGATTTAAACAAAATGTATCTGATTTCAATCCGATGAATCTGATCTATTCCATTTATTTTTAATCATAATTTTTTCCACCTGCCCTAGGTTAACCTCTCCGTTTCTGTGTGGAATCTTTCCTCCCCATCCTGCTCCTCCTCCTATAATTTCAGTGGTGGATTTATTTTTTTATCACCTGTGTTTAGCTCATTTACTATAAAAAAATAAAGAAGAAAAACGCAACCGTGAAATGCTTCCACGATTATAATTGCAGTCGAGGAAGTATCTGCTATGGGGTTCAATTATTTTTGTTCTTTCAACTTAAAAAAAAAAAAAAAAATATTAGTGCATGATTTCGCTAAGAAATTATTAAGTCATGAAATTGATTAATTAATTCGTTCATCACGGAAACTCGGTAGTTGCGACGGACGAATTGGCATCGTAATCAGGTGCAAGGATAATACTCCACATCATTAACTTTTGGTAGCATTGAGGAAGAATGGGAGCAGAGCGTGTAATTTCAGAATTCGCGAGTTCGCGTGAAAATAAAGCATGTTAAAGACCGACCTACAAAATTATTTACCGCCTCCTCCTTGCCACCCTTTCCGTTTCCTTTTCTCACCCTGGTATCTGAACGAAGGAGGGACTCATTTTGGTTGCTGCATCTTAGAGCTGGAAAAGCCGGGAGCTTATCCCGGCTTATCCAGCTCTAAGATGTAGCAACAAGAGAAGTCCCTCCGCCGTCTGGGAGACGGGAAAAAGGAAGGGTGGCGAGAAGGATTTTCTTACGTTGTGGAACAACTTTTTTGTAGGTTGGGCTTTAAGAGCAGAGCCCGCGCGACCGTGTAATTGATCGCCCTTCAGATAACTTGTGAGATTTAGCATAATCCGTGTGCACCGGTGTCGTTGTATTTCATACTATTGTTTTCACTGGTTACATGACATGCACGACATCCTAAAGGTAAATAAATTACACGCGCGAATTCTTCCGAACTGCGGGGGAGAGATAGGAAACCCACTTCAGTCACTTTGTTTCACGCTCCCTGCGACAAAGGTGTGCAACGCGAGTGAAGCCCGATTCACGTGGTGCGATTTTGCTTGCAAATTCGCAGCTGCGACGCCGGGCACCGCGGCTTCCCCCAGGCCTTCTTTGCCGCACGAGCGACGTCGCAACTGAGAAATCGCAAGTAAAATCGCATCATGTGAATAGGGCTAGCTCTCGACAGGTGAGCGCCGCACGGACCGGCGACTGTGCCGACCAGCCAAGGCCCCTCCCGCGTCCAACACGGAACTCATCGGCACTGGCCGCGGGCGCTGCGGCCCGCAAACAAAAGGCGCTTCCGGCGCGTGCGCTTCCTTAATTTTTCGCCGTCCACAATCCGAGCCGCGATCTGGGGCTCCCGGGCATCCTAATTTAGCTTGGGGAGGGGGTGTCCGTCGAGCCCACCGCCCGCTTCCGGGGACTCCCTTTTTGGCTCGCACCTGCCTCCCCCGTGGCGGACCCAGGGTTCGTTCAACCCAGAGTCGGCAAGCTTCCGGGAGAGCCCGGGCAGCCCCCCCTTTCCCCGCATGCCGCTATGATTTTGACCCGCTTTCGCGGGCCGATTAAAAAAGCGCAAGAAAGCGCTCAGCCGCCGATCCGGGTCACGCAGTCAACGACCGACCGCGCTCGCTTTCGTCCTTGCGCCGCTGCGCGCTTCCGGCGCGCGCGGCGTTCCGCGCTTCTGCTCGCCACTTCCGGCCAGCTCCTGCCGCTACCGACGCCGCCGGAGCGTCGAACACACTCGCTGCTTTGGAGGCGCTGGCTTTCTCGCACTTGGACTAGCGCCGGGCCTCATTGCCTCCGACTTTTCTGTTCTCTCTTCATTTCTCTCGTTGTTGTTTTTTTCTTATTTTTACGTTGTTTTTTTTTATACAATAACAGTCATTAATACCCCCGCCACGAATGGACCCTATCCCCTAAGCTAGAGCACCACTCCATGTTGAAGGACCGCTATGCACCCGAGCGTGTTCCAGCTCCATTTCCCGGGAACTGAAAAACAAAGACCAGAAAAAAAAAAAAAAGATCTTTCCGTTCGTCTTAACTTTTTTTTTTTTTTTCTGGCGAGCGGCGATTGACCCCTGGACTGATTACGTGCGTCTCCACGACCATACTTCCTTTTACTGCGCACGCTGTTTTTGTATGTCAACGGAACGTGCCGACAAATACGGAAATGGACTCTCTTTTTTGCCATCGATATACCATCGACGCCTTCAAAGTGATTGATCGATATTAAATCCTCCAAGCTTTTCTGCTTTTTTTTTTTTTTTTTTTTGAGGGGGGGGGGGGAGAGGGGGCTTGCGTTTCGTCGCCCACGACCGAGGGGAAAATATAACGGTAAAAATGACTGCCAATTTTGCGTGTGTGTTTCTTTGCGGTCATTACTGTTTTGAAGGAAGCAATTCCCTACGCGTGACGTAACTTCGCACTGTCTGATCAAAGCGTCGTTTATGCAACCGGATGGAACTCGTTCTGAAGTTAAGTTTGGTGTCTGAAACAAGCAAAAGTCCGGAGAAGCGACCCCCACAGCTGATTGTAGGACGTCGGTCTTGCGAAGTTCAACCAACTGTGTGTGTGTGTGTTTGTGTGTGTGTGTTTTTTTTACGCGACAGAGTTAAGGAGCTCGTGTCGCAGAAAAGCCGGCGTCGGTGGCTTCACGGGAAAATCCTGATTGGTTGATAGGGTCATGACGTCCCAGCCGCTTGACCTCGCGCGGAAATTTCAAACTCACAACGCCCACGTGAAACGTGACGTCACGCGTGGAATGAAAGTGATTAAAGCATGACATGTAATGCGCATTAAAGGTCGCCACATGTCTCAAATGATTTCACTTCCTAAAGTAATTATATGCCTAAAAGAAAATTTGGAAGGGTTTTAGGTGGGATTCGAACCCACGACCCTTCGGTTGCGAGCCAGACACGCTACTGCACAAAAAGTTTTTTTTTTTTTTTTTTCTTTTTTGACTAGGCTACGCAAGGCACGCTAGCACGGCGAATGAGAAGGCAATGCGAACGGGGCCCGTTAACGCTATCGCGTTCCACTCTTAAAGGCGAAGCTTAAGCGTCCTCCAAGTTTTTTGTCCCTTCTTGAATTTTAATTTTTTTTATCGTGCTTTTGCACCAGCTTTCAACAAAGCTAGCTGCCGGCTCTTTCTAGTGTGTTTCAGCATTATTAAAAAACTACAGCTCCGGCAGGTATTTTGGCTACTGCCCCAGGGCAGTAGCCAGAAGACAATCTGCAAACACGAGTCACCGCAATATCCGTGGTTCGAATTCCGCGTGCCAAGTTTCTCTTCTTGAACTCATTGCCACGCGGCATTCGAATCGCGGATCTCGCGGTGATTCACTTTCGAATCTGTTCGCAGACTGTCTTTTGTATAATGCATAAGCAGCGTGACCCCAGCTTTAGGGTACCGTATCCGTCTGTGTGTGTTTCTGCACTGCTGCTATGAGCTGCTCACTGTTACATGATCTGTGGCATTCGACATATTAAAATAGTACATCTCAACACTGCACATCATATCTGCATGACACGTTTAAAACACACAAAAAAGTGCATGCCCGTGCATGTGGTTGTTATTCATAATAAAAAAAAGTGTTTTTTTTTTGTACAATTATTTGTTTTAGGGGTTTCTTTCCTTCTTTTTTTATGCTCAAACTTTTTCCTTGCTTTTCGAAACCTGGATTTACTATTCCTTATACGAATAGAAATTCCGCGCACATTCGATTACAAATAAATTATTCCTACCACCCAAATTAACCTTCCCTGTCGTAATCCCTTGGATGGGTAAGTACGGGCTGTTTCTTCACTTATATCTGTCAAATAAAATCACAAACATGAAACACCCAAAGAGGGTCTTTCTTGTAGAGCAAGCAAACATTTAGTCATAAAAAAGCCTGCCATTTTCAGTTGACCACACCAAACAAAACAAAAATATTTTCATCTCAAGCTAAGTACGTACATAAAATGCGGGCGTCTTCTCTGAAAATATAATTGCGAATATAAAAGTTAACAGTCAATTAAAACTGTCCGAACTCCTCACTATACTTCGGTTCACCTTAAAGGCTGGTTCACACAGCACCGTTTTCTTACGTTAAGAAGCTTGCGAGCGCTTACGTCGATATACGACCGAAAGTCACTGGCACATTCCGCGCGCCGAGCTACTCCTTTAACTGGTTGCAATGCTTCATACGAGAGTCACCGAGACATCTGTACTTCGTACGAAGCATGGCAACTAGTTTAAGGAGTGCACGCGACGTTCGAAGCACGGATTCATAACGTAACGTGGGGAAAGGTTAGCGATGCAACAATTTTTGTACTTTGCGCAAATACCGCTTAGAACAGATCCCTGACGTTAATGACCTATGAAACACGCGTTCGTTTTTCACCCCACGCAATACATGGGTTGCACGTGACGTCATATCCTTCCTTCTTTCTGGTGGCCAAAACCTGCTGTTATACTTCGTTTCACCTTATGTGCGAGCGAAGGCAGAGCTGGAAGCGCGAGCACGAAAGCTCCGTGCCTTCAGGCTTTGCTCGAGCGCGCGAGCTGGGCAGAAACGCAAAAAGCGCTGGTCTCGCGCTTCTAGCTTTGGCTTCGCTCGCAGATAAAGTGAAACGAAGTGTAATGAAGCTGTGCTCACTCGTTTCCGCTCGCTCGCGACGCTCGTGTACTGCTCGTAGAATATGCACAGTAAAGGCTACGCTCGAGGAAGTTCGGCCACCAGAAAGGAGGACCAAATTACGTCAGTGCAACCTATGTATAGAAGTCCCAGTAAAAAATTAAAGAAAAACGAGCACCGTTCACCCCCTCAACTCGCAGCCAGAACAAGCGGCCACGTGATCTGGAGCCGATTATATGCCGGCAATGTTGATCATAGCCACGCGGTGGGGTTGGCAAAGCACAGGACACGCGCTGAGTTCCAGACATTTTTATGGCTCGGCTATTGCCGTCGTTGCAGCGATTGGACACGGGCCACTACCCGAATGCTTCTCGAGCTAGTAATTATCACGAGCCCAAATCGAGTGCCCACGCAATGCTCGGGTCCAATATATGAACAGCGTTCAAATATCGTCATATGGGTGTACTGCGATCCCCACTTTATGTCATCAAATTTTGCAAAGAAGATATTGAAAAATGATTGCTTTTGTCCTTGAAATTACACCGCAACAAAGAAGTTTCTTGGCCAGTGGCGTTGCGTGCGAGTATCCTTGAGTCCCACTAGTGCCAGTAAGCTTGTGTAAAGTGAAAAACATTCGAATTGAATATCGTTGCACCGCCCCTTTTAGAAAACGCGCCTGTGTGAATGGCCCTTATCTCGACGCAAGCTTTCGTAACGTAACGTAGCGCAACGTAAGAAAATGGTACTGTGTGAACCAGCCTTTAGAATGAATCCCTGACGTTTGTAACCCATGAAACATGCGTTAATTTTTCCCCTCGTGTAAAAATGGACGAAAAAACAATTAAAGAAACACGGGCAGAGTTCTTCTTCTCAGCTCGCAGCCAGAACAAGCGGCCACGTGATCTGGAGCCGATTATATGCCGTCAGTGTTTATCATTGCCACGCGTTGGGGTTGGCAAAGCACAGCACACGCGCTGAGTTCCAGACATTGTTAGGGTTCGGATATTGTCATTGCAGCAACGGGACATGAGCCACTACCCGAATGTTTGTCGGGCTATTGATTATCGCGGGACCAGATCGAGTGCTCACGCAATGCTAGAGTACAATCTATGAACCGCATTCGAATAGAGTCACTGGGTGACTATACCAACACATCAAGTTTTGCAAAGGAGAGATTGAAAAAAAAAAAAAAAAAACGAGCCCGCTTTTATTCTTGAAATTACACCGCAACAAAGAGGATTCTTGGCCAATGGCGTTGCGTGGGAGTATACTTATGTCATAAATCGTGGGAAGTGAAAATAAAATTCCAACTAAATATTGTTTCACCGCCACTTTGAAGGGACCACGAAATGAATTTTGGGCTGAGATAAATTATTGGGCCAAGAGAACACTAGTACACGAGGGTATGAAGCCTATAGCCTGCTTTTCGGTGCGAAATTTTGAAAATACAACGGACTCTTTTTTTACCTTCTATCCTTCGAACGCCCTCCAACGTTTCACTGTGATGCATCCACGGTGCCCAATTGCATGCCAACCGAACCCAACTCACGCACCGGACACGAGCACTGCGTCACTCGGACGTATGCGCTCGTCAACAATCAGTCCATCGACGAATATTTGGATTCGTGTTCGTGGCCAATATGAGTGCCGTGACGGCAGGTATTATCACTTGCGAATGACCGTGGTTTCGTGGTATGCTTAAAACGCACGGTGGAAGCTTGGAGTCATCCCATCCGGTAGAATACTACGTCACGACCGCGTGATTTCTCGTTTTGATTTTGAGTTGCGGAAGAAAGCTAAGGAGGCAAAAAGCAGAAAAGTAATTTCATGGCCTCTTTAAGATGTACCCTGGAGTGTACCCCAGCGAAGGATGAATGAAGCCCAGGCTCATTCATAGCTTTGGCAGATGCTCTAGCTGAGCGAGAGTTGGTGCAGCCGTGGTGCGCCCAGAAAGGAGCTCGCACCTCTAGCCCTCGATGCATGTGCACCTCAATTTCACCGGAAAGCTAAAATGGAGTATAAACTGTGGAGTAATCTTCCTAAGGTATGTTTGAACTTAGTGAATAGGTGTCTGATAAGGCAAATCCCGTTCAATTAGGTGATTACATGCCTTAATTGCAACACGTTAGGCGAATGTGACTGGTGTAAATAAACAGGAGAGTTCTCAAACGGGTTCACGTACGCGCAGACAATATCCTAGGGTTCAAGAAGCACTCGCGTGAGAATTACGGCAAATTATGGTGTTAGACGCTAATTTGTATGCGTAGAACTAAAAGCACTGGAGTTCCCACTAACTCTGTCGTGCAGTCTGCATTACAACAAAACAACTCATGCGTGTGCTGCTGAGGGTTGCTAGTCTTTCACCACGGTGTGATTGTCGCTCCCTCCCATCTACCCTCCCCCCCCCCCCTCAAACACACACACACACCCAAACCACACACACACAAACACAAACCCACCTTCCCCATACATCAGGCTTCTGCACTGCCCACCTCGAGCATTTCACTAGGGGTATCTGTAAGAAAGATGTTTGAGAACCACTGGCCTACAGGAATACCGAAAGCATAACGAACAGACCCTCACTCATTGCAACTCCGAACTTGAAGCAATATTCGAAACTCTTCATTCAAACGAACGCAAAGACCGAAAAACAACGAAGAAATTTCCGCTCAGTTCTCAGCGGGGATAATCTGGTTTGTGTTCTGGGGAACAACGAAAACGAATCCGCCTGCCTGGGGACACTTCGGAGCGCGTGTGGGGAAGATTGCTGCTGCCTCGGGAATCGACGGTGGACGGCACGGTGAGTTACCTCAAATTTGTTCGTCCTGTTGACATTCCCCGACTCTTTGAAGCACCTGCCAGTAAGAGGAGCTCATGATGTTTTCCTAGATCTCTCTCGGTGCTTCGTTCATGAACAAAAGAAGTCTCAACGTGTAAAGAAACCAAGCGGCACACGATTAGGCTTAGCAGTGACGGCGCCGTCGCTCGCTGGATGGGGGTCAAAACTTGCGAACTTTGTTTACTTGCTCGCGCTTTGAAAAAAACTGGACGACTCCCGTTTACTCGCTTGTCCGATTCATCTGCATTTTCGAGTCGTGTTATACTTGCGTTGATACGTGTTGTATCCCGTAAAGTTGTCACGTATGAAGAAAATAAATCGGTCGCCAATCAGTTCGAGAAGTCAGCTTGTAATACATAGTTGTTGCTATTGTTGTTGTTGTGGTGGTGGTTGTTGTTTGTTTGTTTTTCTTTTTGTGTAAACAACAAAAAAAGCTTAGCGTTGTTTACGCATGCTGATTCAGGACTATACTTCGACCATTCTACCTTGATAATTGAACTCGGTTCAATTTCTATTTTCTTAACGCACCTTATTTATATTTGAAAGTTTTGAGTCTAAATTGTGCTTGGGTTTCAAGTATGAAGTTTATGGATTTCTTGTACGTTGTGACGGAGAAAGGAACGATGGTAATCGAAAGCGATTTTAGAATACAATGATACGAGGGGCGTTCATAAAGTTCGTATTATTGTCACGAAGAAATGAGATTCAGCAATCAAACTCGAGTAGGAGTTGACACATTCTCTAAACGTTCGCCACCAAAAGTTACCCACTTTTTCCAGCGATGCACCGCATGCCGGAGGCCATTGTTGTAGAACACCTCGTTTTGAGTGTTCAGGAATCGCTCCACTTCAGCAATCACTTGGTCGCCGTCCTTGAAATGCTTTCCCCTTATTTGGCCACACTGGAAGCATCTGCACCATTTAACCAAAGTGTCATAAACTGGGGCGTTGTCCCCGAACAACGCTCCCAGATTGGAATGAATATCCTTGGCATTGCTTCCCTTCAAATGAAAAAAACGGATCACTGCATGTGCTTGGCACCGACGGGCGGTGCCATTTTTGTTTCGACTCCCTAGCGGCGTTCCGAGCTGCTATAGCATGCGATGTTTATACTCTGCGGAAACTAGAGGGACCCGCGTTCATGTTGATGCCTGTTTTCTTTCGCTTTATTAAATTTTTCGTGCCGATAATACAAACTTTATGAACGCCCCTCGTATATGTAGGGAGGAACATTGTAGACATGATACATATGTACTTTAACAAAGAATCAATACATTCATTTTGTTGCATGATATGTTTTCGTCCACAATGTTTGTTGGTTATGTGATTTTGCCACTAATCAACATTTTTGGGGCGATCAATGCTATCAAGGTACTTGCTATTTACAGATCCTAGAAATCCTAGAAATCTATGGCGGTGCAGACTTGCCACTGTCCACCATTGAGAATATGCTGTAAACGCGCCACCTGTTTTTTTTTTTTGTTTTTTTCTTTATTTGTTTTCCCTCGGGCAGAACCCGAAAGAAGGGCCAGTGCAAAAGGCTAAAAAAGCCTGACGTGGCACGGGTCCCTTGGAGTCCACATATAAAAAATAACATGGAAATGCATTCTATCTAAAAAAATAATACAGCATGATAAAAAAAAAAAAACTTTTACAGAACTGAGACACACATACATAACACAAATGCAACAATAAAAGCCATGCATATAAGGATAAAACTGCGTACTGAATGCAAAAAACGAGAACGCAGATTATAAGCAACATAAAAAGAAAAAAAAACAAGTCATCTAAGGAACCCACAAATAACAAACATCATTATCGCTCACTCTACGGAAACTGAACAGTATATACCCAACAAAATATAACAAAGCAAGTCATGCGCATCAAATAAAACAAGGATTAACTTTGAAGGTATAAAGTATAATACAACGCTTTATAGTGATTAGGAAGTTTAGACAAATTTTATATCGCTGCCTACCAGCAGTGCTCTACATTATGTTTTTAAAAAAAGGGAACGATTTTGTGTAGTTCATAGAGGGCATGTCATTTAATAGACTAATTGTTTGATAGTGAATATTCTGTCTTCCGTAATTTGTTCTTATATAGGGTTCCCTTCTTTTAACGTGACGAAACGGGTGCAATCCTTCTGTTGCGACTGGGGTGGCGTATAATCTTTTTTGATAAATTAATTGAAATAATTTGAAGTAGTATACTTGATTTGCCTTTAAGATCCTTTATTTAATGGAAAGTGGTTCCGTCCGCAGTTCTCTTATTCTCCCCCCATAAATTAATTGAAATAATTTGAAGTAGTATACTTGATTTGCCTTTAAGATCCTTTATTTAATGGAAAGTGGTTCCGTCCGCAGTTCTCTTATTCTCCCCCCATAGTTTTCGAAAGTTTTCGAATATGCGTAGAACCTTTTTTTGTAGGACTTGTAATGTATAGTAATCGGATACTGTAGTTGTGCCCCATATAAGAACTCCATAACAAATTTTGGAATAAAATAACGAGTAATACAATGATGTTTCAACTAGCCACTTCGGCACAAGGCTTGCCACTCTATGAATACAGCCAACAACTCCTGATAATTCTGAGTCTTGTTTACTTACGTGTGTATTCCATTTTAGCTCTTGGTTAAACCGCAAACCCAGAAATGTTTGCTCGGTTACTTGTTCTATTAAATCACCTTCAAACGTAATCTTAAGGGAGTTTGTAAGACGTTTTGTCGCTGGTTTAAAAATCCCATATTTTGTTTTGCTTTTTGTTTAATGTAACCCATTGGAACTCAGCCATTTTTAAAGCTTTACAAGATAAGCGTTTGCCCTTTCCTCCAGGCATTCTGGAGTTGCTTCACTAAAAAAAAAAGAAATATATATATATATATATATATATATATATAATATATATATATATATATATATATATATATATATATATATATATATATATATATATTATTGTCATCTGTATACATTATTAACTCCGGGGAACCAGGAATGCTTACGATATTATTTATACGAACTAGTAAAAGTAAAGGGCCTAATATGGAACCCCGTGGGACACCATGACGGTTTTTTTTCTTATTTGATTCTAGATTGTCAACCTTTAAAGTATCTGTGACCTTTTATGGTGTGAACTAAGTATTTACTATGAATGCAATTTCAACCGATTGATCGTACTTTACAGTCTGATGAACACACATCTTTTGCTTGTAATTACTATGACCGTGGAATTAATCAGCTAACTTACCGAATAATCTATTAACTTATCATATACTATAATCCCGACTAATTTTGTAACCGATAAATCGGTCAAAAATGGACCACTCGAGGAGTCACGGGCATCACGTTCGTCGCTGTCAAACGCAACATCAATAATTTCATCACAGTTGATACTTCTGCTCCTCCGGGACGCCATGTTTTCAGAGTACTCCGACGGCGAACGTCCTATATTGTACACGGGAATATGCACCAAAATATGGCACAAATAAAATTATTTAACGTCGAAAGTCAACCAAAAGAGAAGCAACATAGTACAAGATATCGCCATTATGGATCAGTGGAGTATAATTCATTTTCATTTGGTCTTGATCTAGTCCGTTATTACAGGCTTGCGTGTTTTGTTTTTTTATTATTAAATATAAGTATTTTACGAGCAACTTGTGCTCAAAGAATGCAGATAAACTGGTTTAAAAGCTATACTTTACTTTCTGCCGAACTTCCCGCTGCAGAATGTTCCTGCTTATTTGCGTCGTGTGCCATTCTCCTTGTTACTGCCTATGGTAAGGGCGATGCGTAAAGCACAGCGCTGCTGTTGCTTTTAAAGGTACTGTCTCACACGCTAAATCAAATTAATATTTTTATATAAACAACACATATCTCTCACTTTTTTATTTACCCAAAGAGTGCTTAAATATTCGAAAATATGAAAGTAAAAATACGTATTCATTCCTTTTTTGTCCTCTCCTCTACTATTGGCCTAAGCCCATGACAGTGAATGTATGCCAAACAAACCAATAAATGGAATGGAATGACTTCATTCAAATTCTCTGTTCCTGCATCGTTAAGGCTACATGAATCTCAGGAATCGCGTTCCTCAAATGAGTAAAGTTATACTAATTTCGTTGTGCTTTAACCATTCCATCAGTACCGACATTAGGCCGATTAACCGAATAATAATTTGATTGAAGTTCACCGATTGATCAGTTCATTATTCTTGGTCGGGGCACGGTCCTAGTAATTGCTTTATCAACGTGCCCGAACTAGGTCGTAAGCAAACAAGAGAAAGCTATTTATGCCTGCTTCCTTATGTAAGCGTATCAAGCGTTCTATTATAGTATGCATTATGAGCTGTTATACCATTAAGATTTCTTAGCTTTTAAATGGTTCGAGTGGTTCAATATATCGAGTCATAACTTGTGAGAAGGAAACGAAGGTATTACGCTCGAGAACAAATTATTTTCTGGAGTATCGCGAAGGTATGTGTGACCAGAGTTGTTTCTTTTCCTAAGACTCAATGTAGAAAGTGACCCACGAGGGTTTATTTTAGTGTATTACCTTGTTGGCACGGTTGGTGACAATTTGAATTCATCTTCTTTAATAAGGAGAACAACAAATGCAATGAAGCCACGCAGTAGCTCATGTCACGCACTTTGGACGCCTGTAGCACAGCTGCTCGGGCCGTTGTACATATACTGCCTTTACTGTCGGTAACAGGCTCCATCTACATCTACAGGAAAGTTAGCCTCAACCTCGAAGCGATATAAGGTCATCAAGTTTTTTTTTTTTTTTTTTTTCTTACATTTATACGTGGGGAGATTTAAAAGCACATCAGGAGTTTGTTGCAGATTTAGAAACACGTGTGGGATTGGTGGCAGCCTTTTATTTGGGAGTTTTGTAGCACTCTTTCTTGAATTACTCATAGCGACATGATGCGAACAGCCAGCGCTGGGGATCACTGAGACAGTTCGTATTGTATGACTAGCACGTAGGCTGACGCCACTCGTCTCTATTACATATTTATTAGATCTATTGCATTCCACATGAGCACAAGATTGACATATTGGTTTTTGTCTTGGGAAGCAAAGAAGTATCAATGTACTGGGCTTGTCGAAGCCAATGTGGTGACTTTGAATACTTCTGTCCATTACTGGTCATGTCAAAAAACTTGCTTTGACCTGCTTGACTTAGCCCGTTATAGTCTGGATCAGAGTATAATTTCTTGGAACATTTCCAGATTTTTGTAAAAATTACCTACAACAACAACAAAAAAGAAAAATTGGTATAATGTGTCCTTCAGAAAATAGTGATAGAATGTGTGACTTCCAGATGGCTTCGAGATACCTCGAAAAAATGCGGCTAAAATCGGTCTGTTTTGTTTCCCAGTACTTGGCAGAGTCAGTGCGACGTCATATTAAGTCCTTCCGAAAGGACTTAGGGGTGCCCTGAGTAGGTTTCTGAGATCGCCTAAATAGGGCGATAACTCACTCTGCGGGCTCTAAGCATCCTATAGAAATCTATGAATCGTAACGATGCGCGGCCGATTTCCCTATTAAAAAAAAAAAAAAAAAAATAGAGATTGAAATTGTTTCTGGCGATGGGAAGAGCTTTGTGCCGGCAGTCAGGACGGCATGTGATCAATGAAAATGCGACATTTCGTTGAGATTGCAAACGCTGTTACTACAAAATGTGTATACTTTTGTAGATGATAGAAGCAAGTATAACCGCTCATCCACACTGGAAGCGGATCCGCGTTCGCAAAGCGGTTGCGAACGCAGTTGTATAAAGATCCAGTACAATTGCACGCGCACTTGATGTCATCGAGTGCGCGTGCAATTGTACTGGATCTTTACAACAACCGCGTTCGCAACCGCTTTGCGAACGCGGATCCGCTTCCAGTGTGAATGAGCGGTAAGAGTAGTCGAAAAGTGTAATTGGTTTCGCAGAGAGGGAACATAATACTGCAACAATCGCCTCAAAAACAGCAAACTATAATTTTTTTTTTTTTTTTTTTTTTCGCGGGTTTCGTTGTCAGCTCTCGAGCACTCGAGCGCGCGCTCGCTGGGTTGAATCGTAGTCCGGGCTGTATGGACGACGAGCCGCGCGCATTTGAGATATCACTCCGCGATTCCACCGGTAGGAGGCGCGAGAATTATTCGCTTGCTACTGACTGACAGTGGTCCTGGTTTCGGAACACGCTCCTTCCATCGCCGGAAATGGCATCAGTGTGTTGCGATCTTTGTTTTTCTTTTTTTTTTTTTTTTTGTTTAATGGGGTAATCGGTTATGCTTAGAGCCAGCAGAGGGAGTTATCGCCACATTCAGGCGATCTCAGAAACCTCCTCAGGGCACCTTTAATACGACTCTCACCGCAGTATTATAAAGCGGGTGTTGACAAAGTACATCGCGTCATCATGTTGCTCGGTTTAACGCCACTTTAGCTTGAACGAGTCGACAGTTCGTGAAATAATATCCCGAAAGTGGCTGAGTTCTTTTGCTGTTGTTTTCTGCGAGTTACAACGTTGTAGTGTATTTCCAAAAATAAGTACCGTGTCTGAAATTACAAAATTACCAAGTAGAAAGAAATCAACTGAGTTAGCGGATCCAATATTTGCCTTCCACTTCGCTTAAAGACAAAGGCGCTTCTAGGTGCATGAACTGCAGTTGGCTTAGTTTTAGTAGAATGTGCCGTGCACACCCTTTGCACAGACCATATGTAAGAGCCTAATTAATGGATACAAGAAAAGGGGGGGGGGGAATAATGTTTGGATCTCAGCAGGTCTCACTGTGTGACTCCAAAGCAACTTCAAAACAAACCGTTATGCAATGGTGACTCCACGAAGACAACCTAATTTTAGAGCGGTTTTATTTGCCTCAAAAAGGTCCGTCAAGTGGACGCTGGGGGAGGAGGAAGAGGGAGGGAGGAAGGGTAAATTGAATAAATCTTCGTAAGTGATTTTTGGTGAAACAAAACAACAACAAAAAACTAGCGTGCGTGAATTACTCTTTTCTAAATATTTATGAACGAGAAAGTGTATGCTAATACTATAGTTTGTGACATGTTGGTGGAAGTGGAAGCTCCGCCCACCCCTTTCTACTTCAGCAGAGCGAACGCTAAAGGGGAGGCGACCTCCTCTCCATCGTTCGCTCTCCTAAAGTGGAGAGGTGGGAGGAGCCAACTCCTGTCACCAGCTATAGTTAATCAGAAGCGAAAAATAATGTTTCCATGGAGCCTTTAGCCTACACTCTAAGAAATGCCTGCGCGTCTACTTACCCGCAAAACACTCAACGAGCAAATCTCTGCGATCTACGAAATCAGCTCAGCGAATGATGAGGCGGAACATCCGTTTAGAGCTAAAAATGAAGTCTGCGCTGTGGCATTACGCAACGCAAAGCGCCATGCTTGCATTGCGTAATGCCACAGCGCAGGCTTAATTTTGAGGTCTAAACAGATGTTCTGCCTCATCATTCGATTTGGTGATTTCGTAGATCGCAGAGATTGGCTCTGCGAGTGTTTTGCGGCTAAGTAGACGCGCAGGCATTTCTTAGAATGTATGTTTATAATGTCCAGTGTTCAGTCTACCAGTAGAAGCGACGCGTGCACTGCGCTACACAGTTCGCGCGAAAACGACGTCGACGTTAGTATCGATGACCACATTTTGCCGTGTACTTCGGTGTCACCTATAAGCCCATTCCACCACACTAGCATCTGTGGCGATAAAAAAATGTTAGGGTAACGTGAGCGACATAAAAAAAAAAAAAAAAAATTGGTGATTTTTTTTACTTTTTTTTTTATTTGACGATACTGTCTGGTTTTCTGTACTCTCATATACGTTGTCTTAAATAACCCTCTGACTTGTATTTCTTTTCATTCAGATGCATCGAAACGACAGATATACTAGCAAGTTTAAATTAAGGTCATATCGGAGCCAGTTTAATGACTCCTGACCCCGGACAATGATGTCACGAAGAAGAAACTACTGTGGAAGGTCAACTGCGGTCGACAATGGGAACAGGGCGTCTAGATGGTGAGTATTTTATCTAAATATACTGCGTGGCCAGTTTCTTTGGACTCGCCACCCCATATCTACACTGTGGTCTGGGATAATTCGCTAGAAAAAAAAAAAGGAATTTACTTTAATATTTCTTTCTAAGTTTGTGAATAGCGCGGGAATAGTAAATACTATTTGGCGCCGATGACGAAATTAAAAGAGGATTCGGTGCACTATAGTCGGTGACATGTCAAGAGTTAAGTGGAAGCTCCTCCCACCTCTTTCCACTTTAGCAGAGCGAACGGTGGAGAGGAGGCGACCTCCTCTCCAGCGTTCGCTCTGCTAAACTGGAAAGAGATTGGGATGGGCTTTCCTTGAACTTTAAAACCGCCGACGTACACTTCGCGCTTTCCACTTTTCCTCGCCTCCTCCTTTCCTATGTCCTCTCCACTTTTTACCTTGCCCCTACTTAGCTCCCCTCGCAGCTTAGCAGAGGTGAGCGCTTAGAAGATTATCTTCCTTGCAAAAAAACCGAGGTTGTACGTCGGCCTTTAATCCGTCACCGAGTTAAGATCGGAATTTATTTCACAAACAGGCACAAGAAAAAAAATATTTAACGCCACTGATTTAGGATGGTGCTATTTCAGATAGCTAAATCTGCGAATGAAGCAGTAGAGAAAATTAATATGACCTTATTTTCGTTTCGTTGCTTTTGAGTCTGACCTCGTATGTTAAGGAAGGCGGGCAGCTTTGAGTGGTGCTTACACCATTATTAATCCAGCCCTTATATTCAGTGTCCGTGATTGAAATCTATTGGTAAAGCCCAAATTAACGACCGGCATTCCGGAGCCTTTTTTTTTTTTTTACACCGTGTCATCGAAATATTATTAAGCCTGCTTTCATCTTTTTTTTTTTTCTTTTTCTTATTAAACATAAGAAACAAGAAATGCGTGCGTATTAAATACCTATGACATATGTCTTTTGACGATATATGCATGTTGCAACAGAACTCACTGATCGTCATTAGATACAATGACAGGTACGTGGTACATAAACCACCTGCAAAAGTTGAGGGTGCACGATTCCGAGGACACAGCGCTGTTATAGTTGCCAACTGTTAGTGATATAGTCTTGGAGTTGTTGCGATTGCCACTGAATGACACTTGCTTTAAAAAAAAAGGTAGCAGTTTTAGTGATTCTGAGGAATGTGCACGTGAAATAACCCTGTCGCTGCATCTGGAGAAAGGATATCGATCGGACTGAGCTAGGGAGGAGTTCCAAGGCCACGCCATCGATCCCAGTTTAGAAGGTCGAAAGTCGAGACCCCACACGTGGAGACCGGGCAGGCAAAGGGGAAACAAAAACGAAATATAATGATGAAAACAAAAATTAGGAAGGCGAATGAGATGAGATAACTAAAAGGAAAGAAACGAATCTCCACGTACTACGCGATGTATTCCTTCAGAACGTTGCGCAGAGTTGCGGGATGCATCTTATTTTTTCAAATGAGACTCGTCGTCACGATGCTTGCCTCGTACGTTGAGGCGTACAAGCAAGCGAGGCACCATCGGTTTTCGCGACGCGAACACGCGAGAGGAAAGCGCGTCTCCATTGGCTTCCCTCAGAAGCCCGCAAAGCAAACCTCCCGAGAACCTGCAATTGTGCGGTGTCGGTGAGGCAAAACGTAAACTACAGCGTTCACGAGGTGTTCACGGAGGCCGGATAGGGCTCCTGCGGGGAGGAGGACCCGAACAAGAACGAGCAAACGTGAATCTGTTTCTGACCTGCGTACTGCCGCTGCCCGGTGGGGTCCTGTGGCGTTGCCGCTGTAAATAAAGATGGCGCTGTCTGGAGTCGGCGGTCGATGGCAAGTTGGCGCCCGCGATGGGTTACTGCGGCCCGTGCGAATCGGCCGTGACTGTGGGTGATGGTTTTTCCCTGCCGCCTCCCGACTCTCGGCTCAAACCCCCTGTTGCCCCGCGACGGGGCTCGCCAGTCGATGCTTGTCTCGGAGGGAAAAAGGAAAAAAAAAAAAAGGAAAAATACGCCAGTGGGTCTCCCGCGTGTTTAGATCGACCTTCGCGGCGCTCGTTCGGAGAGGGCTGTGTGTTGTTGCCAGCGTTTGATGGGAGGATGCCCATGGCGTCCCTGTGTTTGAGAGTGGAGCAGTTTGCCCCTCTTTGCTACAGGCAATGTTTCGACATTAGGTCTTACGAACCTAAGTCCTTAATCGAATCGTCGGCTATAATTGTAATTATGTTGTGTGTATGTTTATACAGCCGTAAGTATAGTCAGCCTCATGGATGCCTGGTGTCTCAGCTGTAAATGAGAAATTTAGCCAGTGGAGTACTACCGCTAGACTGGGGTCTTTAACGTGTACCACGTAGTAGTGATACACGAGTAACACGACCGCAGGCCGCTACGACGCTCTTCTAGATCGAAACGGGCAGGGGTGGGGATTGAACCTAGGAATCCTGGGTTCTGCAGCGCGAGCTTTCGCTCCACGCTCTCCGAGCTGGTGTGCGCTAGCCCACTCGGCCACCGATCACCCGAAGCGTCGGCTCATGTTCTGAAGCTTTCCACGAAGTTTTAATTCGAGCTTTAATTTCCAGCTCTTGCTAGCTTCGTATCATCCACGGATATAGCTAGAGGAGCTTAGTTTCAGACGTTGCAGACGAGTGAAAGAAATCGCAGATTAAAGATTCCCCACGACATCCTGAACGCTGCCCTCCGCGTCGAAGGTTCTAGATATTTAAAACCATTATCGTCCGAGTCGTCACAACTAAGCCATTCCTTCCAGGACAAAAATACAATACATCCAAGAACGACAGTTCTACATAATTCTTTCCTGCACCAATCCAAGACTAGAACTAACAAAGAACATCGTCATCCTAACGTCTTTTGAACATTTTGCAACTGCTATGAAATATCCCTTGAGCTAATTTTTAGTTGGTGTACATTTTTGTTCAGAGCTTTATGTAACCGTTCTCCTGCCATGGCTCTTTGAGATGAGCTTACTGTTCTTAAATAAATGAATATGGCCCGTGAGAGCGAGCCTGAACCTGATGATAGAAACTTGCACGGTGTGTTACAAGCAGTCGTATATCATCATCACGTGTAATCAAAGACATAAATCGAATTCTTTTGGGACCAACGTAACAATTAACGATCAGTACTTTTAAGCGACTCTTATATATTGGTCTCTCTTCCACAATGAGAGATACAATAGTTCTACTTTTTCATCCAGTTTGTTCTGTACCACAAGTGTAAGAAAGAAAAAAAAAAAAAAGAAAAAAACGAAGCCGCACGCAATAAAAGCAAATTCAGCAAATTATGCTCGGAGCTACACTCGTTGAGTGTATTAAATTGTACAAACAAAGTTTAAGGCCATCAGCCGAAATGACGGCTTGACTACGTAAGATAAGGAACAGTAGAAGAGGAAGACGAAGAGTCTCACCCGGGAAATTCGTTCCGGTTGACTATAGAGGAGAAGGGCATAATCGGAAAATTGTCGGCTTCTCTTGAATTGTCATTGAACTAATTTTGGTGTCAACTAATCAATGGATCTATTCGAATACTTATGAGAGAGAATCGTTGTGATTGTAACCGATTACTTTTTTGGTCTGTGTGTAACATGTAACGACACTGGTTCACGGTGTGGAACGACGTGGTTTGATGTGATCTGTTCCTCTTCTATTGTGGTCCTCAACTTGTCTTGCATTGATTCGACATTTGCGAATCTCTAGGTCGGAACCTTGACGCAAATAAACTTGTCACTGCAGGCAATTTTCTAACGTAACTTCCGCAGCAGATAAAATCGAACGCCATTGCGTTTGGGCTCAAGAAGTACCCTGTTATCGATTTTGTTTACTTAAGAGTTCTAGCTAGCATTGTCTCTCTCAGTGATTTGAGAAATCCAGTGAAGATTCTGAAGCTAAAGTGTCGAGAATATCCGGACCAGCTGGTTTTGAATTCGCTTCTTTATAAACTACAAAAACACAAAATAATCGTATTTAAGTTTTTTTTTTTTTAATTTTTGTCTAATTCTAGTTTTTTAACTGCAATCGTCCGATACGAGGGGTTAAGCCACCATAATTAAATCCAGTCAAAACAAGAGACGGGACAACCTTATGTTGTGGTGCCTTTATTATTGTTATTAGTTTTAGCTATACGATTTTTTACAATATATTTTTGGAGATAACCTGTGACGCAGAAAACGGACAAAAAAAAAAAAGAACAAAAACAGGTCACACATTGAATGTTCAGGCAGCAAGAGGTCGGCTCTGACTTTGAGGTTGTGGCGACACTGGTTCACGCTGGTGATGAGCAATTTTCCAGTCTAGTACGACAACTAGCCTGGCGTCTTTAACGTGCATCAGGCACTAGTGGGGAGTTTTAGTAGACCGTTTCCGCAGCCCGCTAAGCACCCGCATAGCACTCCGTAATCCGCCATAAGACCTTGAACTATGCAGACAAGCCTGGCGGCGCGCATGCGCAGCTGCGGCGTTTTCTTTACGGATACCGTAGCGGAAGAGAAAAACGGTTTACTACAACCCCCTAGTGATTGCGCGAATGCACGCCGCTACGATGGCCATCCAGATTTAAACGGTTAAAACGGGCAGAAAGGTGTCCCACTATATACGGAACCTGAGGTTTTAACAAAATAATAATAATAACGCATTCGTAGACTAATACGGGCCCTCAGACTTGTACAGGCAGGGTGGTCACCCTGCACAAAATGTAACATATTTAGGGTTCTTCGTTTTCGGGTAAAACCCAATATTACCCGATTTTGGGACCTCGAACAGTTTTTATGAAAATCGGGTTAAACCTGATTTCTCCGCGAATACCGGTCTTGAAATCAGCTGCATTTATGGAAAATAAGAACATTCCTGGATCTGTTTCTGAACTGCTTCCTCGGTCACTCGTTTGATGGTAACAAACTTCTTCGATTTGCGTTAGCCTCTGCATATATTCGCTTCAAAATGACTTAGAAGGTGGAAATATACTGTAAAATCGAGCACCATTGCTATGTAATATACTTTGTTGACTTTTCTTCGTGTAAATAACACATTTCAGGAACTTGCCCTTCAGAAATAAGAAACGAGAAAACCCGATTTCCTAAGGGCGATTCCTAACGATTTTCTGATCAGAAAGTTCCAATTTCTCCCCGATTATCAGCCTGAAAACTAGCGCCCGATTTTTACCCCCCGATTTTTGAAAAATATAAAACTCGAAATCGAAGAACCCTAAACACATCCTACAAGCATGCATATACTAATAAGCAGGGTAAGATACATTAATTTTGTTTTTATTAAAACTGTTTCCAAAGAGCCTTTTTTTTTTTTAGGGGTACTGTTTGCCATTACAGAAAGCTGGGAAAAAATGGCAATTCACAAAAAACAACAACAACAACAACAACAAAAACAACTACAGTGACGTACACGTTATAAATTTATAAGAAACACGCATCAACAAATCACTAAAAAGGCTACCCATCTCTTTTTTCTAAGGACTGCTGGAAGCAAAAAACAAACACAGTTTACGACTTAACTGGTTGAGGCAATATTCGGATAGGTAAATATTTGGAATATTATAATTATGACATGCTGGAAGCTCAATCTACTTTTTAAATATTATGAAAAAAAATACTGCATATGTAGAGAGACCCTACAGCGCATCTCTAACCAGTCTTGAACTGACACGACTTACGCGCTATTGTGCGATACGCTAGTGACACTATTCAATTGTAATAATTAAAAGCTCAAACTTACTTGGAAAGTTATTAGCTCGAAGAACTACAACGGAAAAGGGCACGCAACCGCCACGAAAAAGTTCGTTAGCAAAAATCTTTTTTCTTCATTTTTCTTAAGAGGCTCTGGGACGCGCAAGCTGCCGCCCAATTCGATATACAGAGCCAACTTCAGTTTTTTCTCTAGTCATCTAAATCGCAGATTACCGTAGTCGCGATCCTAGTGGCGGTAATATATCGGACAGTCGTCAGAAACTACGTTGTGGGTTGGGTTTGGACGTCTAGGGGGCGAAACGGAACGGAACTCGCCGCGACGCCAGCGACCCTGGCTGTTCTCGCGTTCGTTCTTTTATAACGTCGCTTCTATACGCAAAACAATTGCATCGCGACAGGCGTCCAGCAAGGCTTGTCTAGCAACACCGAGTGCACTTTTAAAGCATAGTAAGGTTACAGTCGTCGAAAACTACAGCGACTTCGGGTTGTGATGCCTAGGGGACGGAACAAACGGTCCGCCGCGACGCCAGCGACCCTGGCTGTTCTCGCGTTCGTTCTTTTATAACGTCGCTTCTATACGCAAAACAATTGCATCGCGACAGGCGTCCAGCAAGGCTTGTCTAGCAACACCGAGTGCACTTTTAAAGCATAGTAAGGTTACAGTCGTCGAAAACTACAGCGACTTCGGGTTGTGATGCCTAGGGGACGGAACAAACGGTCCGCCGCGACGCCAGCGACCCTGGCTGTTCTCGCGTTCGTTCTTTTATAACGTCGCTTCTATACGCAAAACAATTGCATCGCGACAGGCGTCCAGCAAGGCTTGTCTAGCAACACCGAGTGCACTTTTAAAGCATAGTAAGGTTACAGTCGTCGAAAACTACAGCGACTTCGGGTTGTGATGCCTAGGGGACGGAACAAACGGACCGCCGCGACGCCAGCGACCCTGGCTGTTCTCGCGTTCGTTCTTTTATAACGTCGCTTCTATACGCAAAACAATTGCATCGCGACAGGCGTCCAGCAAGGCTTGTCTAGCAACACCGAGTGCACTTTTAAAGCATAGTAAGGTTACAGTCGTCGAAAACTACAGCGACTTCGGGTTGTGATGCCTAGGGGACGGAACAAACGGTCCGCCGCGACGCCAGCGACCCTGGCTGTTCTCGCGTTCGTTCTTTTATAACGTCGCTTCTATACGCAAAACAATTGCATCGCGACAGGCGTCCAGCAAGGCTTGTCTAGCAACACCGAGTGCACTTTTAAAGCATAGTAAGGTTACAGTCGTCGAAAACTACAGCGACTTCGGGTTGTGATGCCTAGGGGACGGAACAAACGGACCGCCGCGACGCCAGCGACCCTGGCTGTTCTCGCGTTCGTTCTTTTATAACGTCGCTTCTATACGCAAAACAATTGCATCGCGACAGGCGTCCAGCAAGGCTTGTCTAGCAACACCGAGTGCACTTTTAAAGCATAGTAAGGTTACAGTCGTCGAAAACTACAGCGACTTCGGGTTGTGATGCCTAGGGGACGGAACAAACGGACCGCCGCGACGCCAGCGACCCTGGCTGTTCTCGCGTTCGTTCTTTTATAACGTCGCTTCTATACGCAAAACAATTGCATCGCGACAGGCGTCCAGCAAGGCTTGTCTAGCAACACCGAGTGCACTTTTAAAGCATAGTAAGGTTACAGTCGTCGAAAACTACAGCGACTTCGGGTTGTGATGCCTAGGGGACGGAACAAACGGACCGCCGCGACGCCAGCGACCCTGGCTGTTCTCGCGTTCGTTCTTTTATAACGTCGCTTCTATACGCAAAACAATTGCATCGCGACAGGCGTCCAGCAAGGCTTGTCTAGCAACACCGAGTGCACTTTTAAAGCATAGTAAGGTTACAGTCGTCGAAAACTACAGCGACTTCGGGTTGTGATGCCTAGGGGACGGAACAAACGGACCGCCGCGACGCCAGCGACCCTGGCTGTTCTCGCGTTCGTTCTTTTATAACGTCGCTTCTATACGCAAAACAATTGCATCGCGACAGGCGTCCAGCAAGGCTTGTCTAGCAACACCGAGTGCACTTTTAAAGCATAGTAAGGTTACAGTCGTCGAAAACTACAGCGACTTCGGGTTGTGATGCCTAGGGGACGGAACAAACGGACCGCCGCGACGCCAGCGACCCTGGCTGCTCTCGCGTTCGTTCTTTTATAACGTCGCTTCTATACGCAAAACAATTGCATCGCGACAGGCGTCCAGCAAGGCTTGTCTAGCAACACCGAGTGCACTTTTAAAGCATAGTAAGGTTACAGTCGTCGAAAACTACAGCGACTTCGGGTTGTGATGCCTAGGGGACGGAACAAACGGACCGCCGCGACGCCAGCGACCCTGGCTGCTCTCGCGTTCGTTCTTTTATAACGTCGCTTCTATACGCAAAACAATTGCATCGCGACAGGCGTCCAGCAAGGCTTGTCTAGCAACACCGAGTGCACTTTTAAAGCATAGTAAGGTTACAGTCGTCGAAAACTACAGCGACTTCGGGTTGTGATGCCTAGGGGACGGAACAAACGGACCGCCGCGACGCCAGCGACCCTGGCTGTTCTCGCGTTCGTTCTTTTATAACGTCGCTTCTATACGCAAAACAATTGCATCGCGACAGGCGTCCAGCAAGGCTTGTCTAGCAACACCGAGTGCACTTTTAAAGCATAGTAAGGTTACAGTCGTCGAAAACTACAGCGACTTCGGGTTGTGATGCCTAGGGGACGGAACAAACGGACCGCCGCGACGCCAGCGACCCTGGCTGCTCTCGCGTTCGTTCTTTTATAACGTCGCTTCTATACGCAAAACAATTGCATCGCGACAGGCGTCCAGCAAGGCTTGTCTAGCAACACCGAGTGCACTTTTAAAGCATAGTAAGGTTACAGTCGTCGAAAACTACAGCGACTTCGGGTTGTGATGCCTAGGGGACGGAACAAACGGACCGCCGCGACGCCAGCGACCCTGGCTGCTCTCGCGTTCGTTCTTTTATAACGTCGCTTCTATACGCAAAACAATTGCATCGCGACAGGCGTCCAGCAAGGCTTGTCTAGCAACACCGAGTGCACTTTTAAAGCATAGTAAGGTTACAGTCGTCGAAAACTACAGCGACTTCGGGTTGTGATGCCTAGGGGACGGAACAAACGGACCGCCGCGACGCCAGCGACCCTGGCTGTTCTCGCGTTCGTTCTTTTATAACGTCGCTTCTATACGCAAAACAATTGCATCGCGACAGGCGTCCAGCAAGGCTTGTCTAGCAACACCGAGTGCACTTTTAAAGCATAGTAAGGTTACAGTCGTCGAAAACTACAGCGACTTCGGGTTGTGATGCCTAGGGGACGGAACAAACGGACCGCCGCGACGCCAGCGACCCTGGCTGCTCTCGCGTTCGTTCTTTTATAACGTCGCTTCTATACGCAAAACAATTGCATCGCGACAGGCGTCCAGCAAGGCTTGTCTAGCAACACCGAGTGCACTTTTAAAGCATAGTAAGGTTACAGTCGTCGAAAACTACAGCGACTTCGGGTTGTGATGCCTAGGGGACGGAACAAACGGACCGCCGCGACGCCAGCGACCCTGGCTGCTCTCGCGTTCGTTCTTTTATAACGTCGCTTCTATACGCAAAACAATTGCATCGCGACAGGCGTCCAGCAAGGCTTGTCTAGCAACACCGAGTGCACTTTTAAAGCATAGTAAGGTTACAGTCGTCGAAAACTACAGCGACTTCGGGTTGTGATGCCTAGGGGACGGAACAAACGGTCCGCCGCGACGCCAGCGACCCTGGCTGCTCTCGCGTTCGTTCTTTTATAACGTCGCTTCTATACGCAAAACAATTGCATCGCGACAGGCGTCCAGCAAGGCTTGTCTAGCAACACCGAGTGCACTTTTAAAGCATAGTAAGGTTACAGTCGTCGAAAACTACAGCGACTTCGGGTTGTGATGCCTAGGGGACGGAACAAACGGACCGCCGCGACGCCAGCGACCCTGGCTGTTCTCGCGTTCGTTCTTTTATAACGTCGCTTCTATACGCAAAACAATTGCATCGCGACAGGCGTCCAGCAAGGCTTGTCTAGCAACACCGAGTGCACTTTTAAAGCATAGTAAGGTTACAGTCGTCGAAAACTACAGCGACTTCGGGTTGTGATGCCTAGGGGACGGAACAAACGGACCGCCGCGACGCCAGCGACCCTGGCTGCTCTCGCGTTCGTTCTTTTATAACGTCGCTTCTATACGCAAAACAATTGCATCGCGACAGGCGTCCAGCAAGGCTTGTCTAGCAACACCGAGTGCACTTTTAAAGCATAGTAAGGTTACAGTCGTCGAAAACTACAGCGACTTCGGGTTGTGATGCCTAGGGGACGGAACAAACGGACCGCCGCGACGCCAGCGACCCTGGCTGTTCTCGCGTTCGTTCTTTTATAACGTCGCTTCTATACGCAAAACAATTGCATCGCGACAGGCGTCCAGCAAGGCTTGTCTAGCAACACCGAGTGCACTTTTAAAGCATAGTAAGGTTACAGTCGTCGAAAACTACAGCGACTTCGGGTTGTGATGCCTAGGGGACGGAACAAACGGACCGCCGCGACGCCAGCGACCCTGGCTGTTCTCGCGTTCGTTCTTTTATAACGTCGCTTCTATACGCAAAACAATTGCATCGCGACAGGCGTCCAGCAAGGCTTGTCTAGCAACACCGAGTGCACTTTTAAAGCATAGTAAGGTTACAGTCGTCGAAAACTACAGCGACTTCGGGTTGTGATGCCTAGGGGACGGAACAAACGGACCGCCGCGACGCCAGCGACCCTGGCTGTTCTCGCGTTCGTTCTTTTATAACGTCGCTTCTATACGCAAAACAATTGCATCGCGACAGGCGTCCAGCAAGGCTTGTCTAGCAACACCGAGTGCACTTTTAAAGCATAGTAAGGTTACAGTCGTCGAAAACTACAGCGACTTCGGGTTGTGATGCCTAGGGGACGGAACAAACGGACCGCCGCGACGCCAGCGACCCTGGCTGCTCTCGCGTTCGTTCTTTTATAACGTCGCTTCTATACGCAAAACAATTGCATCGCGACAGGCGTCCAGCAAGGCTTGTCTAGCAACACCGAGTGCACTTTTAAAGCATAGTAAGGTTACAGTACGTCGAAAACTACAGCGACTTCGGGTTGTGATGCCTAGGGGACGGAACAAACGGACCGCCGCGACGCCAGCGACCCTGGCTGCTCTCGCGTTCGTTCTTTTATAACGTCGCTTCTATACGCAAAACAATTGCATCGCGACAGGCGTCCAGCAAGGCTTGTCTAGCAACACCGAGTGCACTTTTAAAGCATAGTAAGGTTACAGTCGTCGAAAACTACAGCGACTTCGGGTTGTGATGCCTAGGGGACGGAACAAACGGACCGCCGCGACGCCAGCGACCCTGGCTGCTCTCGCGTTCGTTCTTTTATAACGTCGCTTCTATACGCAAAACAATTGCATCGCGACAGGCGTCCAGCAAGGCTTGTCTAGCAACACCGAGTGCACTTTTAAAGCATAGTAAGGTTACAGTCGTCGAAAACTACAGCGACTTCGGGTTGTGATGCATAGGGGACGGAACAATCGGACCGCCGCGACGCCAGCGACCCTGGCTGCTCTCGCGTTCGTTCTTTTATAACGTCGCTTCTATACGCAAAACAATTGCATCGCGACAGGCGTCCAGCAAGGATTGTCTAGCAACACCGAGTGCACTTTTAAAGCATAGTAAGGTTACAGTCGTCGAAAACTACAGCGACTTCGGGTTGTGATGCCTAGGGGACGGAACAAACGGACCGCCGCGACGCCATGGCGACCCTGGCTGCTCTCGCGTTCGTTCTTTTATAACGTCGCTTCTATACGCAAAACAATTGCATCGCGACAGGCGTCCAGCAAGGCTTGTCTAGCAACACCGAGTGCACTTTTAAAGCATAGTAAGGTTACAGTCGTCGAAAACTACAGCGACTTCGGGTTGTGATGCCTAGGGGACGGAACAAACGGACCGCCGCGACGCCAGCGACCCTGGCTGCTCTCGCGTTCGTTCTTTTATAACGTCGCTTCTATACGCAAAACAATTGCATCGCGACAGGCGTCCAGCAAGGCTTGTCTAGCAACACCGAGTGCACTTTTAAAGCATAGTAAGGTTACAGTCGTCGAAAACTACAGCGACTTCGGGTTGGGATGCCTAGGGGACGGAACAAACGGACCGCCGCGACGCTAACATTCGTTCTTTTATGACGTTGCTTCTACGATCAACCAAGAGGGTAGAGACAGGCCTCCAGTCAGGCTTGTCTAAAATACACCTCATCTAAGAAGACATCAAGAGCCAATGCTGCCAATGTTGCAATTATCGTCAACTGGACCAGTTGCCCGCCGGACAACTGGTCCAGGCAAACCTCTCCGCCTTTCGATCATCTCTATCAATCCCTTGTACTTTTAATGCGAAGTAAGATTAAATTCAAAATCTGGCGAGCAACACGAAGCGCAAGTTCGTCTGCTTTTCGCGCAGGGGTTGCAGTGAAGTCAGAACGCCGAGCTTTGATTGGCTCTCATCGGAAGCATAGTGGGTAGATCTCAATGCTAGCTGCCTTGGGGCCTACCCACTATCCTTCCAATCGGGGCCAATCAGAAGTCGGCGTTCTGACGTCACTGCTACCCCTGTGGGAACAGCAGACGGACTTCCGCTTCGCATAGTCACCGGCGGGATGAGAACGACAGGGAGGTCTTTCAGTTGCCCAGCTTCCAGCGCGAGTTTTCTACCTTCGATGAAACGTCTGCGTCTCGTAAGCAGCGAGCGTGCACGCGCCACCAAAGCACGGCGGAAGGCAAAGAGGCTGTGGTAGAAGTAGAAGCTAGGCGTCTGAGAGACACCCTGCCGCTCCCATCCTGTTCGTCGCCACAGAATAACTGCGTTCCGGTCGTTCCACGGTCCATAAAGCGCCTCAGCCATAGGTTCTGCCAAGGAGATCGGGGTTCTGCCATACCTCCTATGATAGGCACCATGCTTTTTGGGCTGCTTTATTAGCCTCGGTAGCCGATTTTCATAAGCCATTCAGAGACCTAAATCAATGCCTAAAAACCTAAATCAATAATATTGTAATTTTTGAAGAACTGAATCAATATTGGCAGTTTGTAGAAACCGATAATAATAATACTGTCAGTCCACAAGGGCCTAAATAAACATTGCAGTAGTGTTTAGCTTATTGATGGACGAAGAGCGTGTTGGTGCGGGTCAAGATTAAAGAAAAAAATAAAATTTAGGACAAAGACAACACAACGACATATTTCAACTATAGCAAAGGGCACATAAGCATTCCAAAAGCGGGCAACCGATTAAAGGCGGGAAAATTGACGAAAGGGAAAGTAACTAAGAAGCGAGGAAGGGTGGAGAAGGCGATAAGATAAAATGCATAAAATGCAAAGTCACGTCGACAGAGTCATTTCTGATTTAAGAAATGCAACTTCAGTTTTCGTTTTTAGCTTACTTAGATCACAACCTTACCTTTCTCTATCTAAGTATTCCGGGCTTTCTTTCTTCGCACAAAATACCAATCAAAGGCCATCAATCCCGAGAAACTAAAAAAAAAAAAAAAAGCTTTTCTTTACCTTGTTCTTCGTAGTAGTACTGGGGCCCTATGCTACACAGCGGGACCAAGCGGGGCTGGAGTCCGGAGCATTGCCGCCGTCTGCGATTGGTCAGCGGGGCGGCGCTGACCAATCGCAGACGGCGGCGCTGTCCCGGATTCCCTGTCCCTCTGGGTCCCGCACTGTAGCATAGCACATATCAAGCACATATCTCTATCCTGAGCTTCCCTTTCAAGCCCTTATGACAGTAGGCCTGCACAACAAACTGAAAAATGGAACATAACATCAGCATTCATTGACACCTATGGGAAATCTAGAGAACTTGAGTCCCGCAGGGGAGTCTTGCACACCAAGGGAATCACTTCACTTTTCACAATCATCTGCAGGCACGGACTTCTGGAACTTGACCACTTAAGCCGGCCGCTTAAGCCGGGACACATTCAAGACGATGACTTGAACTTCGAGGAGCAGTTTCAAAGAGGCAGCTTGCATCAACACAGAAGCCACAAACTTCAGCACTTTTCGGGCGGAGACACTCTGAAGCTGTTCACGGCACCAACCATGAGGCATGGAGGCTGTCTCACCGCCTCTCGAAATTGGGGACACGACTGATGCCAGCGAGGGCATTTCCCCGAATACGGCAGATTCCGAGGCAGCTCGGTGACAGCACGGTTAGCAATCCAGTCCTTCTGCAGCCGCCAGGACCGAGAACCCCACCATCGTCCCGGGCGGGACGCCAAGAAACCGGGCAAACTTGCCCAACAAAAACCCCAAAGCAAAACTCCTAAAAAAAAACAAAAAAACGAGACAGTATAGCACAATTTCCGGCATTCAACGAAGTCTGAAAGAAACGTTACGTGTTAAGCCGCATATTAGGGAGTTTTATGTGCCATCGTAGTGGAGCTCGCGTTGTCTCTTCGAAAACTATTTGTTAAAACTCCCAATGTTCAACTCGGGAGATACTGGAGCATGCATCCGAACTCCATCATCGAAGCACAACGATTCCACGGTCAGCCACGGCCCATTTGAAAAGAAATAAAAAAAAAACCAAGACTGTATACCTGTAAACACAATTTCAACACCACCAATGTCCCCAGTGGACTGTGTAGAAGTCGAGCGATACCTAGCAAATCCCATTCGACGATATGCCATTTGCTCAAATATCGGCTAACCGAAAAAAAACAAAAAAAACATGAAGAACAAAACATGCAAAACAGCGACAGGGAAAGTCCTTGATCTCCAAGAGCCGCGCATTGACATATTCGCACACTAGATGCAATTACACGGTTAAAATGTAAGTCCGAGATCCTCGGAAGCTGTGCGTGTCTGTGAAGGAAGGAGAGCGCAGAACACAAGCACAGAAAATGTTTTTCCAAGTTTTATTATAAACCAGTGCACATTTGTGGAGGTAGAGAGATTTCGCGAAATAAAAGGCTGCACCCTGGAACAAAACATTTCGCGGAAAGAAAAACCAGAAACTTAAAAGAAACAGTATACAACGAAAACACTCAACAAAAATACGCAGAAGGCTGCGATCTGCAACAAAGAATCGCGAAAAAAGAAAGCACCCTGCAACAAAAGATTGCGAGAAAACGTTTTACAACGCGGATTATGGCTTTTGTGAGAGGGGAGTGTTGGCCCCGCTATGTGCCCAGTCTCTCAGCTAACCTTAGAACCGGTACGTGGGGACTCGAACCAACATCGCGACCGCGAGGTGACCTTAACCTACGCGTGCCCTAGAGTTCCAGTCCTGCGTAGTTTGGGGTTTTTCCACTATAGGAGCCAACGCCCGTGCCGTGCGGGGGAACTCGAGCCGAAGATTTGGCTCACCCACCCGGCTCACCCGAGGTTAGATTCCTGTGGCCCCTGTTGGAAGTCGGCACTGGCTGGCACAACACCGCGAATTACGCTGTCACTGGCACAACACCAAGGGATGGTCGGGCTCGGCGCACAACACCGATGATTGGACGGTCTCGCTGTCACACCAGCGAAGATTTGTAGCTGCGAAAGAGAGAAGCAGACATTGCAGCCCGTTTTGGTCATCCTATACTAATACGCACTATTGCGGACAATATGAGCTGTAACAGTCCTTCGCGTTTCTTTGTTGTACTGTTCATACATACCTGACTGTTTTGAAAAAGCCGTGGTACGATCCATGGTGGCCGTTTACGAGCGCTTGTAAACGGCCGCAGGCAGATGCCGCCGTCAGCATCTGTCGTATACGGGCGGTAACGGAACGTCTGAAGGAATTATACTTCGTTCCACCTTAAGTCCAGAAGCAGCCGACGCTAAAGTCCCTATATAAGAGCTTCCTAGAAGTAGCGACATCTTTGAAGCACCGACTGCGTGACGGTGCAGGTTTTAGGATGCGAATGGCGGCGCACAGCAGAGGTTTGAACTAACGTCCCTTGATACTTCTTTTCCAAGGAACGACAACCAATAGAAATGACAAAGCACATTCCGCTGGAACAAAATGGTGGCATTAAGTTGAAACCTCTGTTGTGCGCCGCCTTTCGCTTCCTAAAACCTGCACCGTCACGCAGTCGGCGCTTCAAAGAATGTCGCTACTTGTAGGAAGCTCTTATCCAGGGACGTTAGTTTGAACTGAATGCCGCCATTTTGTTCCAGCGGAATGTGCTTTGTCATTTGTATTGGTGGTCGTTACTTGTAAAAGAAGTATCAAGGTACTGTAGACGCTACGAGCTGATGGGACCAATTAGACAGCATCGAAAGCGCACCATCATGGTGTTGTGTTCGTCATGTTTCTGTACGTGTTCTATCATCGTCGAAAGAACCATAAACAAAAAAGGCCCAGTGACTTGCGCTTTTGACGCTGTCTGATTGATCCCATTAGCTCGTAGCGTGTGCTGCGTCTGGACTTAAGCTGAAACGTAGTTTATATTAAAAAAAAGAAGTTTAAATAAACAAAGAAATGCAGCTTGCTCTTTCAGTGTCTTATCAAAACGATAAGGCTTTTCTTGTAGCTTTTTGTTCCTGTTATTCGCTTTCATCAATTTATATCCGCCAACAAGGTTCTGCCAGCTCGGCGTTCGCTAGCATCGCAACGTAGAAAAGAAAAATAATAATAATAAACATATTGACGGTCAGTTGAAACGCGACCGAGAAATATTCGATTCTGCTCACGAAAGGTGCTGCGCCAACTTGTGAGCTACACAGGCCTACACTCTAAAAAAAAAGGGAGGAGAAAAGGAGGAAAAGAGCGCTGTTCCTCCGTGTCGCCAACGGAAGGGAGGAAATCGCACCCGTTCCTCCATTTCACCGATTTAGATGCAGCGCCACCTGGTGCCGCTTGAAAAAGGGACGAAAATTCCTCCCCCATGTTCGCGGCGACAGCGGCAGCGGTCGTACCGCCGCTGCCGCTGTGAAGATGTTCAATGGCGGTGACGGCAACTTGAAGGCTTGGTTACCGTCACCTTGAGCGATCCCACTACTGCGCGATGCTAGGAGAGAAAAAGCGGAGCTGCGGGGGCTATCGGAGATACACTAGTTTAACAAAAAAAACGAGGCGCGTAGCGCGGCGTGTGTCTCGCGAGAATCACGCCGTATGTGCTCGCTTCGAAATCGCGCTTGTTCATGGTGGATAAAACCTTGCGGCTGCGATAAGTACAGGTGGCGGCTTATCACTGGCATGGCAAGTACGACCACTTTCGTCGCGTTACTTGCTACATGACAAGTAGACATAGTAACTCTGGAGCGAGGGAACAAGAAAAAAAGGCGGACAGACACGAAAATATGTCTATATATTCTTGCCAAGCTCGCCTGCCTATTTGCTTTAACTTTAATAATAAATAGGGTGCACAAGAAATAAATCGTCATAATCATGGAACTTTTTTTTTTTGCGTGATTACGTAGTTGCTAAGATCGCTGCTCAATTCGAGTCGACACGTCTCTACATTCCTAGCCCCGTCACCTTCGCGAGAAACATATACTCTTGAAATAGAGCGTACGTACCATACAGCGAAAGATAATCCGTGCGGTGTTTATTTCAGTTCTGTGTAAAACAACAGCATATCCAGTCGACAGGAAAGAGCACTGCGTTGCGGCGAGCGACTTCGTCCGACACACACTGTCCGTCAAGATCGGGACAACGACCGGCTTGCGGGAGCACGCGTTTTTTTTTTTTTTTTCTTTTTTTAAATTATAGCCCCGCACTGAAATGACGATTCGGCGAAGGAACGAAGCAACGGATCCGGGAAACAAGGTCAACTATTCATTCGGGAAGAGTCCACCTGGAAGAAAGGGTAGTACTACAGACATTCCATTCCGGTTGCGGGGCGAAGTGGGGGAGGGAGGTCGGATCCGCGGTCTTGAAGGAACGGATCATTCACCACAGCGGACGGCTCACCGCAGCTTTTTTAGTTTGTGCGGCATCTCCTGCTACTGTGTGCTACATATCAAATAACGCAGTCACAAAAAGAAAAAAAAATGAAGTGAAACAAAAACCCCGTCGCACTTTCCTTTTATTTTATGCGGCCGACTTAGTTCATTATCGCGCGGTTCCTCTCGTGTCGTGATACGAGCGCGGCTGTAGTACACGACCAAGCAGACCCGGCGTTAACAACGTGGATTTCAAGTCTACTCGTCACAAATGTACTGGACGTACTTTTAAAAGAAGCAAGGATGAACATCAGCTTACTCGGTAATAAATTAACGTTCTATTTAGATAGCGACATGAATGGAAGATAACTAACAATTTCTGTACAAACTTTTATTTTAGCTTTAGTGTCCGAAATAGTTGCATTGCGTTAGCTCTTGTAACGCTATATTCTGCAACGGGTTGCAAACGTTCTCTAAAACATGAAAACGCGACTCCGTATACGGTATATATAGCGGACGCCATACCCATAACGCATTGCTTATTGAGTTGCGGAAGTGACTGAACGATCTACTAAAACTCTCAACACAGGCTTTTTTAACTTTCTGACTTCTGCAACGTGATGTTTTCAAGCGGTTGCATTATATCACCAAAGACATTTTAATTTTAGTTGTCTGCTGCCATACCGAAGCCATGTTTCGTGTGTCATTATCACTCCCGGGACTTACTTTTTTATAGGAAAAACGCTCCAGGTTAGAAAATTAAAACAATATTAAATTTCTCTAACGCAGGTGACAAAGCATGACCCAATATAAGTTCTTTGCTGTTGCAAGGAGTCCTGTTAAAACCAGTAATAATTTTTGTTTGAAAAATTAATTGAAATACTTGTGCAACAATTAAAATTATTATTACCCCACCAAAACCTGAAAATAGATTACACTGGCACTGTACACTCCAATCAAGCAATAGCTTGGTTGCAAATTTCAGCACCAGTGCACTGCATTTCAACACTGCATTGCCAACATTAAGCACGAGTAATATTTATTCCGTCTCTCCGTGTTTTACGACAAATGAAGGCAGTCACCGGCCAAGTCGGATTCAAAAATAACACTGCCATATATAGTGAGAGTGCTAACTTAGCGTACGTAGAGAGGGGTGGGGGTTCGGCGTCGCTACGCTGTTGTTGTTGTGGGGTGTTCTGCTTGTGTTTCGTGCATTCTGTGTGTTCAGTGTTGTATGTGTATTTACCATGCCGCGTTCGAGAGGTAGGGGACACTGGACAATAAAATTGGCGCTTCAGCAACATTTTTTTTTTTTTTTCTGTTGTGAGCGCCATCTGGTGGAAGCTATATAAACTACACGTGGGGAGCAAATTTCCTCCATTGGGCGAGAAAAGGTGGCAACTTTCCTCCCTTCTTAGGGGAGGAAATTTCTTCCCTTTTATAGGGTGGCAAATTTCCTCCTTTAAGAGAGTAACATACGAGACATCTCATTTCCTCCCTTTAGGGAGGGAGTGCTACTCCCTTTTTTTTTTAGAGTGTATAGACCCCTTTCGAAATTCCCGTGCCGATTATTAGGAGGTCGGAACCCCTGCACAATGGCGGAACAACAGACATCGTGACACGTGCAAGTCATTCCATAAGATAGCGAACGTCAGAGCGCAGTCAATGCTAGGAGTCGACGAGCCAATCAAACAGCGTCGAAAGTGCAACGTCACTGCGCTCATCACCTTTTTCTGTGGGTCTGTTTTTTCTTCTGCTTCAACCAAACGCATAAAGTGTGCCGTGACGTTGCGGCTTTAGTCCGCCATTGTGCAGGGATTCCACAGCTGCCAACAGAGGGCAGTATTTCGAAAGGGGTCTATAAGACGCGTCCGGTGGCCCGACGCCGCTCCGCCGGGCATGCCCAGGGCGGTGGTCTTGCTCTTCCAGTTGCGACCTCATCATTTGGTCGTCCTCTAAGCGCTAAGCAGACGACGCCAAAGCGCTTGCCGATGTTATAGTCAGCTGTGTCCACGATAGTATGCGTAGCATAAGCTATTGGAACGAAAACGCCGCTGCAATCGCGTTTAAAACGAGGATGCGTGGGCTCATCGTGCTACATCATATGACATTGGTCATGGGGCGTGGATGACGCCACCTTCGCGTCGCTTTATCTACGTTAAAAGCTGTCATAATATGCAGCCAGTCAAAAACTGAGTGAGTGTCTCGTTTTGAAGCGTAGGAAGAGCGCTATAGGCCCGAACGCAATCACAGACATGATTTCCCGCACGAGTCGGGGCAAAAGCTGACCGAACAAAAGCTCACTCTCACGAACCTGAAGTAAAGCTCACATTATTATTATTGCCCCGCGACAAAGCTCACGCTCACCCGGTACCCGGTAAGAATCCGTTTCTCGATGACGAATTTTTTGCCCATTCCTGCTAAAATCCCTCCTTGTACTGAAAATATCTCGACAAACAAAAAAAAAAAAAGCCCTTATATTACGTTAAATAACGTGGGAAAAGTGGCGGATTACATTGGCGACGGGAACGGCATTAGAGAGTTTTCGTAGGCCGTATACCCACCTCCGCTCCGCTCTCAGGAACGAGGACGCTACTACTGCGCATGCGCGGCGCTAGCCTTGCCTGCAGAGTCCTGGATTCCGCGGGTTGCGGAGGACGTTGCAGGACAGAGGAAACGATCTACGAAAACTCTCCATTGCCGATAACTTAGTTTTAACGTAGCACTGAATGGGCACCCTGCGTCCGCTAGGAACAGCTGAGCTACCGATCGTCCAGCGAACAGCGCCGCGCGCGGCTACTCTTGAGTGAGCGTAGGGAGAGCGGTAGAGCTCCGCCGCCGCTCACGCTGCTCCCGCGCTTCCGCCAGTGTGGTAGCCCAAGCAGGCATGTCGACCTTGCAGCACCCATCGGTGTACCACTGCAGTCGAGCTGCGACTGCCGATGTCGCTTCCCGATGAGTACGCGCGATGCCGCCGCGAGAGGCGCGCGAATCGGCACTGAGTTCGATCTGCAGGGTGCCCATAACATAACTCGAGCAGTGCGCAACTTAGGGAGTTTTCGTAGATCATTTTCACCGTTCCGCAACGCTCTCCGCAACCCGCTACGATACCGGGAACTGTACAGTCAAGGCTATGGGCGCGCAGGCGCAGTAGCGGCTCCTCGTTGGGAAGTGCTTAGCGGAGGGGAAAACGCGGTCTACAAAAACTTCCTATTGTCAAGGCTAGCGTAGCTAACGTTGTACTCCTAATCCTTTGCAAAAGAGCGAGTGCGAATGAGACGCAAGACGAAGCCGCATGCCGGATGCTATCTCGGCATTACGGGGCTGCAACACTGGGGTAGCTGCGCTAGCCTAGGCAACGTAGCACAAAATAATTCACGTATAGTATAAATGGCACGGCCGGGCGGAATATACTTCGTTAGGCGCGCGCTCGTGGACATGCTCGCAAGCATGTAGCCCCCTTTTTGCGTGCCTTTGCGCTAAGATTTCAAGCGCGTGTCCTGCACAAACTCTGAAGATAGTGTTGTCGAAAATGGAAACTGGGTCCATTTTCCGCCTGACTTTGAGCGCACTTTTAGCGCACCCGTCAATTTTAAAGTTCCGGAAGCAGGAATTTCTGTACCAATTTAGAAAATGAGACACCTGAGCCTCGAGAAACGCCCATTTAGGCAACTTTGGATACACTAGCATAGCAAAGATACGTTAGGAAGCATCAGTTGCATCGGGAAGTACTCATATAGCGCATGAGGCTATTCGTCATGAAGCACCAGTTTAGGAAGCATATATGTTGGCATTGGGAAGTTAGCAACTTGAGAATCCGATCAGTAAGGCATCTACAGCATAGCTTATGCTCGTTATTCTAACCTTGACTCTAAAAAAAAAAAAAAAAAAAAAAAAAAAAACGTGCGTCTAATTTTTCGCACAACACTCGAAGAGCCAATCACCGCAACTTACGGAGACAGCTCAGCGAATAACGATGCCGAAACATATGTTTAGACCAAAAAACCCAGTCTGAGTTATGACATTAAGCAATGCAAAACGTCACGCTTGCATTGCTTAATGTCACTACTCAGACTGCGTTTTTTGGTCTAAACATATGTATCGGCATCGTCATTCGCTGAGCTGCCTCCGTAAGTTGCGGTGATTAGCTCTCCGAGTGTTGTGCGGGAAAGTAGACGCACGGGCTTTTTTTAGAGTGTTGGAGTGTGGGGTGGGACTGGACAGACACGAACACGAAGCTCCAAAAACACTGCAGAGTTACAATATCTGTGTCAATCCAGCTTTAATGTGACCTCGGTTTAAGTCACTGAATCCTGAAAGTAGGGACAAGCTCCCCGTATGGTCGTCATGTTGGTTCATGGAATTACCAGTTTCTTCTTGAACTCTCCATTCTTGGTGAGCCAATCTAAATTCGCTGGTGACGAGCAGCTTTGTAGATACCTTTTTTTTGTATTCCGAAATTTTGCTATTTTCGCACTGGCGAAACAAGCGTACATCCTTGTACTGCCACCACATGCGGCGTCGGTGCTTGGAGGCTTTGAAAAAATAATTTTCCTGTCTTAAAATACATAAGAGGAGCAATATCATTGTGGGGATAAGCATGATTGATAAGTTGATTCCATACACAGTGCCAGGACGCTTATATTGGCGAGGAACGCGTTTATTACGATGATGCTCCATAGCGATATTGAAGGGACTGGTTTAGAACGACCCTTTCGAAGATTATAATAGACCGAAATTGCAATTGACATGGCAACTGAGACCGATCAGCCAATATCCTTGCGAGGTTTTGTCGTCTGTATGTTAGTATTTCTATCCGGACAGAAGGCAATGGCGCTACTTTCCCAGGATCCAGTGGCTTGAGTCTCAGTATCTTTCGTGCTATTAAACCCGTAATCAATCAGACAAACCATCTTGCCTGCGTACTTGCTCATGTCACCTTTTCTCTTTTTTTTAATCATCATTGTCATTATTGTCCAGGTTGTTTGGGAAGTGGCGACAACCCGGCGTGGAACACAGAGAACCACGCTTCAGTTTTCCAACCGCAGTCGCCATGCGCATCAGCCTCCAGTGGGCCATCGGCGACGGTGTCCTCGTCAACTTCCCTGTTCAGCTGCTGGTAGAAGGCGACGTAGTTGTCGTCTGGCCCGGTCACCAAGTACCAGGACGCTGTTCTCTTATTACTAAGGTATGACGATTTCTTCGGCATCACACCAAAAGTGTCTGCAGGATATCAGCTCGATGTCCTTCTAGAGGATGTGCAAGACACCAGGAAAATGTTGACAAGAGGATGTCTGACAACAGGAGGACATCTTCCTGAAATGATCTGGAATACACCAGATGGACATCCTTGTAGAGGATGTCCATGAGATTAAATGAATGTCCCTCTGCATAAGTGTGGAAGACATCCTCGTAGAGGATGTCAAACAGACCAGGGCCAGTTTGCTGATCAATGCGGTAATCTCTCCCCGGCGGTTAACTCACCTGCAAGAGTGTTCAAGTTAGTCACACCATGGTTCCCATAAGCCATGTGATTATCATATTTTGTTGAACACTCTCTCATTCTAGACCCCCCCCCCCACCATACTGGCCCAGCTCGCCTCGCCACAATACGATCGCACACTCTCACGCAACTCCAACTCGTTTTTTGAGATGGCGGTTGTAGTGAGGGTCGGAGATGCGTGCTGGTATACCAGTTGCTGAGCCCGTCTAGTGTGCTGGCTTCACTGAGCGACACAAATTATTTCCGCTCATACGAGGAAGCTAGGGTGTTAAGCTCGCATGTCACATCTTTATGCTGAAAACAAAAATGGTGTTTAGCGTACTATTTACGCCAGGAGGCACGTTTTAATTTAGGAACGAAACCGTAACTAACATCTATTTTAGAATTATTATTATTATTATTATTATTATTATTATTATTATTATTATTATTATTATTATTATTATTATTATTATTATTATTTTGTATAGGTGTTGATTTTGGTTTATCTTTTAATTCGAGATGTGTCTCAGAGCGCAATGATTAAGCTAAAGAAATGGTTCGCGGAAACTTTATTTCGTGACATACCTGTCCGATCCAGGCATTCAAAATATTTTTGAGACCTCAGTGTCCCTTTAAAGTCAGGGCCTTTCAATCACCTATAATAGAACATCACATTTGTTGAACAAATCTGCGCTGATATTTGTGTGTGGTGGCTGCTTTTTCTCACTGAGATAATTGTCATTTAAACATTGAACAGCGGGCCCTTTAATAGGTTCTGGAGCATTTAGGTGATTAATTACTTTAGCATTTATTCCCAGAACAAGAATAACAGAATCAATCAATATTTTTCAAAATATGTCCACAAAACGTACAAATTAAGAAAGGCTGTTCTCACTACGAAAACCTCAAAACGGAATCCGAGTCAGACAAAAGAAGATGTGTTTCAAGGCAGTGCGTGACGCATAGGACTTTATATTCCATCCAGTGTTGATGTCAGTCTTGAGAACTATAGCAGATTTTCGCACGCTAAAAGGAAAACAAAGTAAGACCTTTCTGTAAAGGCTATTATCATTATGGTTCAATGGCGTATTTTTGTGATTGTAGTGTCTATTGAGGGCTTACATTACCGCAATATGTATGAAGTATAATGCAATTAAGATGTTTTTATAGGTAGATTTTTCGACCTCTAATACACTTTGTTGCATCTGATATAATATCAAACGCACAAAAAACCATGTCAATCCAACGTCGCAAAATTATGCTCACTGAGGCCAATTGCAGCATTTTTAATTAACAATTTCAAAAAATAAGTATAGTATGAAATAAATTTAAACATTCTATCTAGTGTGAAAAAGCCACGTAAAATGGACATTAATTGTGAGTAAAGCATTAGGTGCAATTAAAGTCGCGACTTCTGACAAACGGCAAAACTTCCGAATTCGCCGCCAATCCTTTCGAACCAAATGCATCCCCCCCCCCCCCCCCCCTTCAAAAAAAAAATACTTTTTACGACATTTATTTTTTTATTTCTACGCGCCGTCGTTTTGCCAATCTCAGCATTTCCAATTCGAAGGAACGCCTACCCGCTTGCACGTCTGCTCACTGCAGCACGTTTCGTTGGCGTTGGAAAACCGGTGAAACAGTAGCGAGTATTGCGTATCTACCAGCGAACGCATGCACAGTGTGTTTGTGTTAACGTTGCGTGTTCCACAGTGCCCGTGCGCTTAGCCCAAAATTGCGGTCTTCGATTGGCGCATGGCGACGACGCGCGTGCGCCACGTGGAGCGCGCAACTCGAACGCAAACGCACAGCGCTTGCGTTTTCTTCTATACGCAATAATAAAACTCTCTAGTAAGGTACAATCACACACCGGCTGCAGCACTACATTAAGACAGTGAAGAGTGTTGTTTGCATTTAGAAATGACTGTCTGCGAGCCATGATCGCGAGCAGTTCCACCGTGCCTGCTGAGCAGGAGACCCGGGGGACCCCGCTTCCCGTTTCCGCCGCGAGAGGGCGAGCAACGAGCTAGAGGCGCGAATACTCTTGCTCTCGTCCCTTTCCCCTTTGATCTTCCAACCTGCAAGTTCTTGGTGTTGCAAAAAAAAAAAAAAAAAAAAAGAAAGGCTTTGCGGAACTGAGAAGTGCCAAGCCTCGCTTTGCGCTGGTCAATTCACGTGACAGTGTCACTGCGCTCGACAATACCCCCCCCCCCCCCCCCCGGAAAAAAAACAAAAGACAAAAAAACTTTCTTTAGGAAGGGAGGTGGGGGGGGGGGGGGGGGGTTGGCCCTGAAAAAAAATGTAACGGATTACAAGGAATCCGTTACGTAAAAAATGTAAGGGAATTACTTTAAAATTACTCTAGAAAATATGTAATTAATCCGTTACTAAATTACTGATAAATATAAGGGATTACAAGTAAGTTCGTTACTTGTAACGGATTACGTACAAGTCTGCCTGCATGCATGTGCGCGATCGTCGCGGGCGACGGCGAATTCGTCCCTTACGGTCTCGTCATCGTCGCAGGAGCTGATCGCGAGTCGGTCAAGTCAAAATGACCACCTTTTAACATCTTTTGATAACATCTCTCTCATCGCTGCTGCGATCAGTTTCGAAGACTCCTACGAAGCGAGTGATGCCGTAGACGTCCCCGTCTCGAAACCGCGCGCTTGAAATGTCGGAGGTAAAGGTGGAAGCTGAAGCGCGGGACGCCGAGAGAGCCAAGTCTGCAAGTGCGTGCAAGGAAATGCCGCGCGTTGGGGGGATCGGTGGCCGAGTGGGCTAGCGCATACCAGGTCGGAGCACGTGGAGCGAAAGCTCGCCCTGCAGAACCCATGGATCCTGGGTTCAATCCCCACCCCTGCCCGTTTAGATCTGGATGAGTATCGTACCGTCGTGCGGTCGTGTATCACTACTGCGTGATGCACGTTAAAGACCCCAGGCTAGCGGTTCTACTGCACTGGCTAAATTTCTCATCTACAGCTGGGAGACTTGTCGCCCGTTGAGGCAGACCAAGTTCTAGGCTGTATAAACATACACACAACCCAATTTTTTGCCGCGCGTTGGACAGCTGACGTCACTTACACAACAAACACGGCAGCATTTTCGAACGGGGCGGGTCCGTGGATCCCGCGTATAAATAGATTTAACCGCGAAACTATCGCTCCATTTTAAAAACAAATTTAGCAGAGTTAGAGGAGCATACAATGGGTGCTAGCAGTATAGTTATCTCTGAAGAAAGGTAAAAAAAACGGAGGCGAGCAGGTGAATGACATCCATGGTAATTCTGAGACGTAAACAATTAAAAATCGGACAGAACAACGAAGTCTCTATGTTATCTCTTTTCTTTTTTTTTGCATATCCTAACCCCTTTAACACAACCGTCTCCATAAATAACTTTACATTGCACTAAAGTACACCGAAGATGATTTATTTCACTTATCTTTCTTGCATGTTCCCTTTTTTTTTTCTTTTTTTCTGCGCTCAAAGTCGGACTTGAATAATCGTAGCGAGGGCGGATTTATGGCACCCATATGTCTGGAACACTAAGTAGCTTTAGTTTCTTGTCCCCACGGTGTTGGTCGCATGACCTCAAAATCCCTCTTTCGGGGCCGAGTTGACCACCAGAAGGGACGCACGCATTGACCTGCAAACCGGCCCAGGTAGGCATCTTTCTCCATATCATGAACGATACCAAACATATACCCTAGTAGGGGATAACCAAGACACCAAGAGAATGTCCTCCTAGAGAAGCCTGGCAGACATCCTCTTGATGGATGTGAAATATACCAGGAGGACATCTTCCTGCAGAGCGTAGAAGATACCAGGCATGTTCTAGTACGGGATGACCAAGACACCAAGGGAATGTCCCCCTAGAGAAGCCTAGAAGACACCCTCTTGGTGGATGTCAAATGTACCAGGAGGGTATCTTCCTGCAAAACCTGGAAATACAAGACATGTCCTAGTAGGGGATGACCAAGATACCGGGAGAATGTCCCCCTAGAGAAGCCTGGAACACATCCTCTTGGTGGATGTCTAATATACCAGGTGGACATCTTCCTGGAAGATGTCTGACGCCAGGAGGACATTTTACTACATTTTTGTTTTGGCTAAAAAAACAAATTTGTGTTTAGGTTGTGTTTCCCCAAAATGGGTTGATTGGATGATTTATTCCAACTGCTGGTTTAGTCGGTAGACATCCACTTAGTCTTTTTGGTGCACCTAACAGGGTAAGAAGCAGCCCGTGGTGCTCGATGAAAAGGACAGCTTTGTTCTTGAAACAAGGGTTGTGGCCGATGCCAGTTTTGCGGGGGCACGACTGCGACGTCCTGTCGAGCCAAGGCTCTTCATCATGCTGGAGGCGCCGTTCCTTAAATACTTCAGGTGCACGTTCTTTGCTGCTGCTTTCTCTGTCTACTGTTATGTCTCACGCCTATAAATCGCTGTCTTTTGAAGGTCTTTCAAGAGCCCCAACCCCAGAAATTCATAGGAGTCACACAAACGTTTCCCGAACTTTTCATTTCATGTATACCCATGTATGTGGTCAGTGTTTATTTATGGGCAAAAACTGCAATAATCGTTCTCACAAGTCCAGCCTACCTTTGGGAACCAACCACGCGGAAACGTATATCAACCACATTCTGTTGTGGTACGATTAACAAAAGACATAGAGAGAACAATGAAGCTGGTGTTAATCCTTCATATTTGGACACAATTATTCCTTGTTCCGCAAAATTTTGGCTATCTAAAAAAAAAACGACGTGTTTTTTTGTTTTTTATATATATAATAATATTATATTATTTTTTATTTCCAATTACATCTAATGGCAAGCTTGAAAAAAAAAAACGCGTTAGACGGTTGTTTGTAACGTATTTCTTTTGTTGTTTTCTTTTACCAACAGAGGTAGCTTCCTCGCCCAAGGCGTTAATTGGAATGCTGCGTGTTTACTGCTTTGACAGGGTTGTTATGGCGAATTTATTTGACGACGTACTAAACGCACAAGATCATATGATGGAACTTAGATTCAGGCATCAGCCATTGCTTAGCCAGGCGTAAGTAGTATTTTGATATGCAAATGAGAAATATTCGCTCCTTAACTGGGCCATTTCTTACATTGGCACTTTGAAGACACACCGGGCAAACTGAAATGAGGGACTTTGTTCTCTTTTCGTCACTTCGTGACTCGTGAGTCGTGACCTCTCTGACTGATCGCGATACCCGTGTCGTACGTGCGGATATGTGGATGGATGGATGGCACTGGATTATAAGTTAAACCCTTTGTATCGGACGGCATCTTGCGCCACCTATAGCCCATGAACCCAGACGTGATACAATACGTGTGCGAGGTCTGATAAATGTGTTTAGTGGTCTTTTTTGAGCGTTGTGTGTGAACGCCTCCAACAAAAGCCCGCAAAACTGTTTTAATGTTTTTTTTTTTTTTTTTACAACAGGTACGTATAAGGGTCATATGTGGTGGCTGTTCCTCTGCATGCTGGTTAAGGCCATTGAGCCTGAGATTACTGTTTTCGAAGGACAGAACATTACGAAAATCCAGGTTAATCGAAGTTACCTTAGAAATTATTCGCCAGACTTTGTGGGATTATGCACAAACTCAGTGTTTGTGGACAAGGCTCGCTGCCCAGCACTGCTCATGCGCTGGGACCCGTTCGTCTACAGCCAGTGTCATAGCCCCGGAGTGATGTCAGGAATTGGTGTACCGTGTATTAGATGTTTCTCCGAACATTGTCGAAACTTTTATTGCGAAAACTATGCCTCGCACAGAAAACCAGTTGGGGCCACATTACTCACTGTGGAGTGGCCAACTATAGTGAGGTACATAGCGTCTACGATAATTGAGTTTTTTTTTATTTATTCATTATGCTTGCATAACTAATTTTTAATTAATACAAATAAACATATAATTTCAACAAGAACATAGCCGCGCAATATCAAAAACCACTAAATCAGTTTATTGAGGAGAAGGCGTCGTGTAATCGAGATTTCGGTTACACGTCCAGAGATCCCCCAGGTGGTTGAAAATAATCCTCAGTCCTCCGCCGGGACGTGCCAGATGCCCTTCGTTGGTTTGGCACGTAAAACCCCCCTTTAACTTTGGCCCCTAAATCAGTCAATTTTCGAAGTAGTAGGTACTTACGTTGGAAGCAAGGTGGTGCACAAAAGTTACTGTTGGAAGTAGGGCGGGAGGCTGACGAGGCGAAAATGCGCGCGATTATAAGAAACTGATAAACCGCGTGGCCGTGTGGAAGTTGGATGCATTTTCCAGACTCGGGAGAACGAAGCACGCTCTCCGTATCTTTCTAAAGTCTAGCGGTCTTCGATGAGGCTGTTCAAGTTTGTAACATTTTCATTTTTAGTAATTAAAAGGTTTCTTATGGAAACCTAAGTAAAAACTTATTTACTCTAAATGATGTGTAGTTGAACAAATGTGACTCTTGACGGTGTCCAATTGTGATGGAAAAAAAAATAATTAAAGGGACTCGGAATTCCAGTGCGGTGAATATAAGAAGGTAGATATTATTTACAGTCGTATAAACGAGAAGTTAGAAAAACAATGGTGTCACCACAGGGTTGTCCCTGTGGTGACACCTTTAAAAGCGTCAAGTGACTCCAGCGCTCAGTGGAATCATTGGACTCTTTCTCCACTGGAATCTGATGACTCTATCAGCTAGTGGCGTCAGGGGACTCTCTTACTGCCTGGAGTCAAGTGACTCCGTCTCACGAGAGTCAGTGGATTCTCTGGGTTGGAATCAGGAGACTCCGGTTTTGCTAGAATCACGTGACCCCTCCCATAGAGTCACCATATTCCAATATTTGATGGAGTCAAATGACCCCCCTTATAGGAATCATTGGATTTCTTTTTTGCTAGAATCATATGAACCCCCCACAAGAGTCAGTGGATTCTCTCAGGTAGAATCAGAGGACTCCGGTTTCGCTAGAATCGCGTGACCCCTTCGTGAGAGTCACCCGATTCCAATATACAATGGAGTCAGACGACTCCCTTATAGGAATTATTGGATTCTTTTTTTGCTAGAATCATGTGACCCTCGAAAAAGAGTCGATGTATTCTGTTTTGACTTTCCCGTGTCTCTTGCCAGGAAAATCACTGGATCTCTCTTTTTTTCTCCTTCAGCTTAGAGTCGCTTGCGAATTTCCTTATATTTTGATAAGAATTGTATATTAATCGAACGGGAATTGAATCATCACCCCTAGCTATAACAGTCTTTCTTATGCTAGAATACAAAACACTGAACTGCACCAGAAGGTTCTTATCAACATCCATTTATTTGTCAACTGTTCAAGATGCCCTGGCAAGCAAACCCGCAGCATGCAAAAAATAAAGCACACAAAAAACAACAAAAAAAACTGAAAGAAGTAACATGGACTCAAGTAAACTAGTCTAGACATTCCCTAACCTTTTTATAAAAAAATATTAGAGTTTACGCGAACGCTACAAATCTAGTTTACAGTGTTTTACCAAAGAGAAAAATAACAACGTTAACATCAACATATGAAACTACTTTGTACATGAACTTCGCCTTATACGTGAAGGAAAAAAAACCTAACAGTGTTCACACAAACACATCAAACTATTCTGCACACCGCCATCTCCTTAGACACGAAGAAAAACAATAAACTAACAAATTCAACGCAACAATATCAAAGTAGTTCCTACACTGCTGTTTCGTGATAGTAGAAAAAACAAAACTAAAAGTGGAAGTTCAGGTCAGCTCTAGCAAACTAGTTCGCAACGCACATTGCCTTCGACTTTTAATAGGAACGAAGCGAAGAAAAGAAATTCAAGCAAAACACGAAATGCCATTGCAGTTTTCTCTGTCGTTACTGAGGGTAGGAATGGCTTCAACATAAACAACCTTTGTGTTGAATGTCCAATGGGCACAACACACCAACTCAACGGCCTCTGAGATGTCCAGAGATGGAGGTGTCAAGCTCTCAAACTTCATTCTTGCGCAGCTAGACGATGCAGGATGGTCCACAGTGTACGTGATGTCCGGGCACACAGATATCTTCTCTGGGGCCTGAAAAGCATAGCATTTTTTACGTAACAAGGAACTAAGCACCTTTTAGCTGAAATAGAATTAGGACACAAAACACAGTTAACAGCCGAAAATGGTTTCTTGTGCGGGAAAGGCCATGAGATACAAGAGGTGATGGATTGCTTGAATTATAGACTAGACTCTAGACGCTGAAATAGAAATTATCGAAGCTTCTTTAAGTACGCTTGAAGAAAATAAATAATACATTTTGCCCACGGTCAAATGTACCTCCGAAAACAGCCACCGGTAAAACCTTCATCGTCCTAAACCGCAGCTATAAGAAAAAACAAAAAAAGTATTTTAACTTTTTTTTTAATCGCAGAAAGACAGGTTGCAGTGGCATTACGAATCACAAGCAAGTCTTCAGAACAATGCTGAAACACCAAAATGTACGGAGCTAAATAATGTTACAGTTTTATATGCATGTCCAGAAGGAGGAGTTCCTTAAATGTACTGCACGTCACGGATGGCATTGATCCATTTAACACAGGATGTGTTATAGGGTTGCGCGTTGTTAAAAAACTGTCTGAGTGAGCGAGCGATCGAGAGATCGAGCGTCATTGCAGGTGAAACCGTTAAACGCATGCCAAAGCAATATCAGGTATGTGGCTGATGAGTGCCGATCGGCGCGCGCTTCCGGCACAGGCAGATTGGCAAGTGCGGGCAGCGCTTGCCAAACCTGAACCAGTGCATGGCCCATAAAACACTGAGAATAAATAAAACAGAGGTGCAAATCGATGTTTGCAAGAGGTGCGTGCTGAACACCGGTCAACACGCAGCACATAGAGCACTCAAAGTAACCAGCTTTAAATTATCTTTGTCGTTTAAAAAAAAAAAAAGAAAAAAGAACAGGCAGTGGAGTGTGCATTGTTATAGCAACACATCCGAAAAGATCATAGCACTTCTTAACCACGCAAGACAACCGATAACATATGTATAAAAAAGGCTCAATGAACGCATGGCACATTTTCTGCTCATCAAGTTTACCAGAATAAAGACAAGCTAAATTTAAGTTTTGCACATAGCACTATACAATTTTGTGATTTGTAGGAGCCACTGATACCCTTCAAAAATCAACAAACAAGGCATCATGAGGCACAGCCAAATGAGTGTCACTAAAGGCATCTTGCGTTTCTTTTGTGGCGGTAGAGACAAAGTCATGCCTTGTTGCAGCTTTTTCATACTTCCCAAGCAATTTATAGTTCTCTAACTTAGCTATACTATCACTCACCAGTTGGAATTTGCAGTTCTCGTTTCGATTTTTGACCATGGCAGAGTAGGCTCATCAGTAGTGCAGCTGGGTAATGATCTGAAAAAGAAATTATCAACACAGTTTTGTAAACACTTATAAACGTTTAGGTGATATGCGTCACGAGAATGTGAAGTAATATTCTTTTTTGGCTACATGAAGTCAACGTAAGAAAACAAACAGAAAAAACTTGAGTCTGGCCTGCTGCAACTGAGCAGTAGAAACATTATCACTTTAAAAGGTAGCCAATCAAAGATGAAATGGGATATTGAGGCATCGTTATTAAATCTCAGTGCACTACTATAGCATACTGTATCGCGTTCTGCAGAAAATTGTGGAGTCTCTTTTGAACGAGAATGTAAATACCGAGGCTTCAAGAAAAGGACCGCGTTTGTGTAAATTATAAAAAAAAAATTTTGGGTAGAGCATAAAACTAAAATATCTGGCTGAACCCAAATCGCCTGTCTATTTTTACTATACTTGAATCACGCAAGTTTCACTGAGCTACCTTAGAGAAAGAAACGCCTGGAAAGCAAGATAGACGACACGCCGCACTTTTAGCTTCGTAAGCATATAGCTGAATCGGTGATTTCCCTACTAGCCTCTAGGGGGGGGGGGGGGGGGGGGTGTACAGCCCTCCCTTGTTTTTATGAAGGCACCCCCTTCATTCGCAATGACTCCTCTATTCTCAATGCCCCCCCCCCCCCTTACCTCCCCCGCCCCCTCCCTAAAAATTTAGACAGCCCCCCTAATTTCAATTCCTGGGGTAATCCCTGACCTGATTTGGGTAAGACAAAGGTCCGCAATTCTCGCATTCAAAAGCGAACTGTTCTCAAGATACCGAAGTGACCCTAGTCAAGATAATTCTTTAAGACCTCCCAAAATACGACACGAGGTCTACCAATAAAACCTTGTTTTCTTCTGCTCAGAGCCTGCGGGGGTAAACTATTCGGACTGTATATATGCGTGTGTTGACGATTTCAGCGAGGCGCTCGGCTACATTTGTTTGTTACTTGAATATTAGATAATATTAGGGCTATTTTTAGGCCTGCTGATTGGTACGAAAAAACTTTCGTCAATTAGGTAAGCGCCATGTACCTTAGATTAAGTAGATCTACGCGCGTTTCAAGATACTGAAGTGACCCTTATCAAGATAATTCTTGAAAGCCCCCCCAAAACTACGACACAAGGTCTACCTTTCTCCTGCTCAGGGCCTGGGGGGGGGGGGGGGGGGGGGGGGGGGTAAACTATCCGGACTGTACACATGCGCGGGTTGACGTTTCAACAAGACGCGTGGCTACATCTTGTTTGTTACTTGATTATTAGGAAATATTAGGGCCATTTTTAGGCCTGGCCATTGGTATGAAAAAAATACCGTCAATTAGGTAAGCGCCGTGTACCTCAGATAAGTACATGTACGCGCGTTTCACGACGGAGAGATGTTTATGACGTTAAATGGCATTAAATGGCACACACGCCCATGTAGCAGCAAATATGTCAATTACGATTCACAGCTACGCGCTCGAGCCATTTTATGTCGGTGTGTGTGTAATTTCATAAACACAGAAAAGGAATGGACGATACATTGTAGGAGTTATAACCACGAAAAAGTCCTGTGTGTAGAAAGGTAACCTTTTTGAGAAGGCGCAAGGATTCCTAATAAAGGAAATAGCAATATAAAAGTTTCGAAACGGTAATTTTTCTGTAAAACGTCGTTCGATAAAACGGTGCGTTTAATTCAATATCTGGAAAGCGTCCGACATACCAAAGGCTTACGATCGGATATTTCCAAATTATTTCTTAACAAATGCATATATCATATTGCACCGCCGTTTGCTCAAAAGCCGACGACCGACAACGCTAAAGTAACGATACGAGCAAGGGAATTTTCGTCCGACCACTCTCCTATAATATTCACCGAGCTAAAAAAGATAATAAAAGAAAAAAATCATAGGCCATAACATCTGCACATTCATGCGGTGAAACTAGTGTAGGAAAAGTAGGCAGTTCGGCTACTCACTTGTAGAATCACGTCGTCCCCAATGTCACCGAATTCCGGATGAACTTGGAGCGCCGTCCTCAGATCCTTGACTCTGAAGTCCCCAGACACCGAGAGATTTTGGGTGGATAAACCGCGATAAATGAGGCAGGTAATGCACTTCTTGGCTTCCATTCTTAGTTCAAAGTAATCAAATCCGAGGACACCAGTACTGCTACCACACCGCCAGTGCAGCGTGTGAGCGAACTCAGGGAAGGGTCACTCGTTTTGGTGCAAAATGAGCGCGCGCCTCCGGCAGAAAAAACCGGCACTCCCGTCTTTGTGTCGCCTCCTCGCTTGTTTGCGGCACTGTAGGCAAGGACCTTTGTATCTTCTCGATGTCACGAAACAGTGGCCTTTGCGGAAACCGCTCGAGGAACGCGGACCCGCATTCGCAAAGAGGGACCTCCCGGGTACCCGGGGGAGAAAGAGGGAGACGGCCGTGCCGAACACAACCAGATGCGGGTGTTTGGGGCGCCCGTAATTGTCGGGCTTGTATTGTTACTGCACGGGCTTTTGAGACCAGGCTCAGATCGCCACTTCGATAAAAGAAAACGTGGGTGACGCTGCTTGGAGCACTTTGAAATGTCTTCTGACCGCCTCGTCTTTTGGTGCGCGTTGGAAGGCTGCCTTTGCCGCGAGGGAATTTAAAATGTTTCTTAGTTAGTGCAACAATACTTTAAAAAAAACAAGCGAGCTGATGGTGAATCATGTTAATAAAAACCCGAGACTCAGGAACACAGAAGGGGACGAACACAACACAACACAACGTCTCAACCAGATGTGTTCCAAACAAGACTTCGCACTTCGAAAACCGTACAGTGTCGCGCAACGCCGATGGAAGTGTAATCGAAACTTTCAGAATATCATCTGCTAAAAGTGGAACACCACTCGGCGCGCTGTAAAGCGTGCCCCCGCCTCCATATTTCCGCCATATTTCGACATCACGTGCAAGTGTACCCAGAAGGAGTAGGAGCTTACTGAAAAAGAAAAAAAAAAAGAAAAAAGAGTTGCCGAACGAAAAGTTTGCCTCCCAATAGCGATCTTGTTTTTCGTCAAACGCGGCAACTATCGAAAGATTAGCTGATCTTTTTTTGTTTTGTTTTTTAGCCACGGTATCAGTAACAGATAGCTAACGCCATATTCGTGCGTGCTTTGAAGCGAGAATCTGAAAACGGTCTCTTAAGACTCGCAAAGTGTGTGAGGCATACCTGAGCTGAACGTACCCACATTTAACTCTACAGTTTTTTTTGTGTGTGTTTTTTTACGCCTTTCAGATCATTTAAAAAGCCGTGAAAGTTACACTTATGCGATTTGTGCAGGTGAGGTATACGACCAGGGGGACATATTATAGGGGGCTAATCGTAACGGTCAGTCGGCTAATTGCGTCAAATTTGTTAATTAACTTTTATAGTAGTCAAAATAGACATATGGTTCCAATTAGAAACTTACTGAGCTTCATCAAAAACCGCAAAATCAACTCTTTTTAGAACGACTTGAAGCTCGTGGGAAACTCGGGGGCGCACCAAAGTTACCACTCGTGCAGCAGGTGCCAAGCTAGCAGTGGCAAAACGCGGATGATTAGATTATCATCCCGTTCCGCCACGGCCAGCTTTGCGCCTGCTGCACGAGTGGTAACTTCGGTGCGCCCCCGAGTGTCCCACGAGCTTCAAGTCGTTCTAAAAAGAGTTGATTTAGCGGTTTTTGATGAAGCTCAGTAAGTTTTTAATTGAACCATATGTCTATTTTCACTACTATAAAAGTTAATTAAGTTAATTAACGATTTTTAATTAATTAGCCGACTTATCGCAAAGATTAGCAACCCACATAATGTCCCTTTGGCCGCTTAACGCACCTGCACAAACCGCATAAGTGCAGCTCTCACGCCTTTTTTTAAACAAATCTGTACAACTTAAAAAAAAAAAAAAAAACACTCTGTATATGTGAATAATGCCAGCCTCGCCCAAGTCAGCAGTCTCGGGATTGTCGTTATGAAAATTTTGCACATACGTTACTCTGGAGAGATGTGACATCCTGCAACAACTAAAAATGCAATCAAATAAACACGTTGTTATACAGATTATTATTTTTTTTTTTTTTGTGCTGCTCGGGATACGATGGTGATCATTTGTCTCTCGTGGTAAGACTCAGTCAAGCTGACTCTACTAAAGTTATGGGGTCCAATAACCCTTCTTGAGCAACGAGGGGTCATTTGACTCCAAGTATTTAAATAGACTCATTTGACTCTATGTGCTGAGGGAATCCAAACTGCTCTTGACTCCCTCAGACGCAAAGGTGCTCATTTGACTCCAGTAGCGGGACTCCGGCACTGTGACTCCACCAATTTTAGAGGGTCAGGTGACCTCCCTTGGGCCGCAGGGGGTCAGTTGACTCCAGGCATTCAAGCATACTCATATGACTCCAGTGCATGAAGGGAGTCCAAACTGCTTTGGACTCCCTTTGGCTGAAAACTGGAGTCAAACGATGCTGCTAAGAATTCAAGGGGAGTCAAAAACGTTTGACTCCACCTGACTCCCTTTTTTTCTTAGAGTGGCATGCTCAGCTGCCTGCTAGGCACAGGCGGAGGCTTCTCGGCGAGCTTGGGTGAAAGCCCCACGGGCCTGGACTCGTCCGTCCGGGCTCCTCCTTGGCTGCCGGGACCACCACTGTCGAGCCGGGTTCCGTGTCTTGCCCGCCCTTCTCTCTCGTGTCACGAGCCTCTGTGTCGTCGTCTTCGTTTTTTCGGTATATCCACTCCAGCCCTTCCCGTCGTCGTCTTCGTTTTTCGGTATATCCATCTCTTGCCTTGAACTTCCTCATCTTCTAGTTACTCCCATCTTCACCACGTTCACTGCGTCTTCTTCGTCGCCCTTTGCTTAGTCCAAGACAGTTGAGTTTCACGTGAGTCGTTGTTTTCCCCCACATCATCACACCAATACGGAATCACTCTTATTTCTGCGCGACGCGTAGTTTGTGAACGACACTTTTGGTCTATGCTTGGTGAAACACTCCATATAATTGAAGGCTCGCTTAGTTCCGCCGAATAAGTTTCCACGGAGCCTCGATATACGAAATCGTGCCGCACCTCGCATTTCCCCCTCGTGGCGTCCTCGGCTTCAGTCAGCAGTCGGGGCCCTGTGATCCGACAGCTTCCCTTTCACCGACCCCGAGGTTGGGAACAGACTTGTACGTAGTTCAACTACTCTAGTCAAGTTACTGTAGTTTAACTGCTTTTCTGAGTAGTTTAGTAAATTTCAATTGCATTTTTATTTCGGTAATTAGTAGTTTACTTTAATTACTTTTTTTGAGTAACTTCGACTCAAGTTACAAATTACTTTCGAATTTTAGTGCTTGTTTTGCCTGTCAACAAACATTCCTGCACAAAGGAGATAAGATGTTGGAAGATCAGCTGATATTTGCAAAGAGGGGGAAGCATGTGGCGTAGGAAGGGGGGGGGGGAGAAAATGGTTTGGAGAGTCCGTAACCCCCCCCCCCCCCCCTCACACACACACACACACTGCAACAACACTGCTACGAGGCGCGGGGAGCGAACAGACACGGCGCAAGAGACCCCGAGTAACTGCGGGATCAGCGCCGAAGACTGGCGTTTCTCTGTGTCCCGAAACTCAAGGAGACTTGACCCATTTGAAGAAAGGGCTGGTCCCAGCTTCTCCCCAACGTAGAAACTCTCGCCCACTACAGGAGGTGTACACACTGCATCCTCACTCAAAGGCGGCAACAAAATGCAGCACCTGCTCTGTAACTCATCTGGTGCTCCCGTTGTCTGTGCTGTACTCAAAGAATCACGTGCTAAAGGGCAACGCAACGATTACCTTTTTGCGTTGCCTTTCCTCCCGTAACTAAGAATATGCAGATCTTCAACCATTAAAAGATCGTTCGAGAAACCTGTAGTATTTCCCCCAACGTTTTTATATAAAAAATAATCAACAAGCAGTGTTGGGATGTACTCTATGTACATGGTACTTAAAGTACTACTGTTTAGAAAAAAAATGTATTTTACTTGAAGTAAATTCTCTGAACATGCACTTGTATTTTCCGGAAAAAGTGAAACTCATGACTCCAATGTACATTCCCCGAATTTTAAAACAAAAAATGGCGGTATCGTCGTGTGAAAACGCGCTCTTTCGACACGTCATCTGGTCATTTCTCTGAGTGAAGTAATGGCGGCTTTAAGACCGATGGAACTAAGTGCCTTATAAGTTGATTGTGTCAAATAGCTCGTCAGCGAGAGTAAAACAACTACTCTGCGGCGACTTGACCTTTACAATATTTGCTGCCATTTCCGTAAGAAACTGATGCACCTTCGATTACCCCTGAAACAGTGCATACCAGTCAAAAAGAAAAAAAAAAAAAAAACACTGTATAGGGAATGAAAGGTCATCATAAAAGATTGTGTTAAGAGTGCTTGTACTTTACCTTGAAATATATTGCATTTATATACGTTACTTCAAGTACATTGCACCCGGTGTACTTACTACTTTACTTGAAGTACATAACCTCTGACTTACTTTGTACTTGCTTCAAGTACTTTTTAGATGTACTTTACGCAACACTGTAAACAAGCAAACACTGTCTAAAAAATTAAGCTCAGACAGTTATAATAATAATAATAATAATAATAATAATAATAATAATAATAATAATAATAATAATAATAATAATAGTTTATTTTTCCAGTGCCCTAGAACAACCGTGAGGTTTTGGTATGGTGGCACGAATGTCCACGATTGGATAAAAGAAAAGAGATTCAGCAGTATCTCATGGAGACACTTGTCCTATTCATGGTACAGTGCATAGTCAAGATTGCGCTTGAACGTGGTATAATCACTGAAAACGTCCAAAGTTGGCGAGTCAACATTGTTCAAAGAGACTTGCATGCGGGTTAATAGCGACAATGTTTCTTGAAAGTGAGGGTAAAACAAGGAACGATGTCTACAAGATCGAGCAAGAGCATGAAACTTCACTGAGCCTAAAAGATCTGCGTCGATGTGACCGTTAATTACTTTATCTAAAAATAAAATATCACGAGAGAGTCTTCGCTTCAATAAACTCTGTAAACCTAGCCTCTTAAGAATGTCGTCGTAGTCATAATACTACCTTCTACCAAAATACTTATCATAGACAAGACGAATAAAACGTTTCTGCACATTTTCTAGCCGTGAGGCATCAGTGGCAGTCAGCGAATTCCATGCGACACTACCAAACCCAAGTTTTGCACGTACCAGACATAAGAACAGTCGGACAAGGCATAAATGATTCTTAAAGTCGAATGATAAGCGGTATAGCAAACCCATCATTCGGACAGAAGAGGCAACAATCTTTGAAACATGATAAGAAAAGGAAAGTCTAGTGTCAAAATAGATCCCAAGGTCGCGAACCTTGGTGACTCGTGGGATGGTAGCTGATTTAAGAACATAAGAGTAAGATAATATATCGCGTTTATGAGACATTGATAAGATTTTTGTTTTGTCATTGTTAAGCACCAACACGTTTGCGGAGCACCACTCAGATATGCGTAAAATGTCATCTTGTAATACACTGCAATCGTCAAATGAGCTTATATTCGTGAATATCTTGATGTCATCAGCAAACAAAAGCAAGTGTGAATTTTTTATACACTTTTCAATGTCGTTGATGAATACGAGGAACAGTACGGGCCCGAGGTTAGATCCTTGGGGGACTCCAGACGTCCGAATGAAAGTGTCGGAATAGCTATTTGCAATTCTCACACTGCTACGACGATCAGTTAAGTAAGTCTTAAACCAGTTATAAACCTCAAAGTAGAAATGACACATTCGCAGTACATCACTGACTAAACAAACAAGAAAGTACAAAACAATTAGGCACGCAGAAGCAGGACCAGCTATTAAAGCATTTCTGTAAAAAAAAAAAAAAAAAAAAAAAACACGCCGATTCATATTTGGCTAGCACAATTTCGCTAACGAATCAAAACTTCTGTACTTTCTTTTTATCATAAAAAACATAAAAATAACTTCAAAAGTAACTTCAAAAGTAATTCGCTACTTTTTTGCGGTAATTAGTAATTTTCTCAATTACTTTCTATTTGAGTAATTTCTACTCTACTCAAATTACTTTTGACGTCAGTACTCAGTAACTTAACTTAATTACTTTTTTTGTAGTAACTTGTACATGTCTGGTTCGGAAGGGGTTGCGGGGTGGTCCGCCGCAGCGTCGGGGCGGCGTGGGATACGCGTCGGTCGTAGGGTTCGGCGAGCGCCCAGTGTGGCGGGAGCAGACCGCGCGGCGCGTAGTCTCCCCCTCGCCGGGCCGGTTGGGAGAGGGTCAGGCAGAAAGCTCCCGCCGTGCGCGTTGGTTCGTCCTTCAAGGTCACCCAGTGCCGCCGGGAGAAGGAGAAGTAGTAAACAGTTTCGAGGAAGAAGAAAGCCGTTTTGCAGGAGGAAACGGCCTCCTTCCTGGCGTGCGGAAAGGGTACCGGGGAGCGTCGCTCGCCTTCCGACGGGGCGCGGCGCCGACGCTGAACCTGAAGAGGCATTCCCGCCGCCGCCCGCCGTCGTGTGTCGTTGCCACGCGCGCAGGGGCTCGCGCGCGTCTTTGGGGACAGACCCCCGCCGACCCGAAGTCAAGCGGGTGCTTTGGCCGCGGGCGCTGGGGCTCTGGCGACGAAGCGCTTGCGACGACGCAGGGAATGTGGCCACAGAACGGGAGCACACACGAAATGAGATGCTTGTTTATATTTGTTTCCTATTGATAAATCCAAAGTAGTTTTTTTGTTTTTTGCTTTGTGTTTGGCCTTCCGGGTGTTGCCAAATTTCGTTGCGATCAGGAAGGAACGTCTATGCTTTGCACAGGGTTCCAGGCTTAAGCGCACAGCTCTGACATAATTTACTAAAACACAAAGTTAACAAACTAAACACCGTTTTTTTTTGTTGTTTTTTTTTTTTTACTCCATAAAAGTAAAATTTAGTTAGATTCACTCCGGCAAAATTGGAATGGCCAACCTGAGTGCGGCAGTCTTGGGTTCCTAACGTTGCATTTCCCAGTGCTCCCGCTTGGTCCTCATTGGCCCAGATTATCCTGGCGTTCGATGAAAGCTGTCTAGCTCGTGCACTCGTGGTTGTGTGAAACAACGCGAGACGATCTTCTAACCAGAGTGGACGAAGGTACATCGCACGGCAATTCTGAAACTTGTCTGCGTGAACGTACTAAACAGCATTTCACGGATGCTGTTTAGTACGTACAATGACCCGAAAGCTGCAGCCACCATCACTCATATATCTTCGGTGCCTCGCTATTTAGCGCCGCGAGAGCTACATACTAGTAGGGCACGAAGTCTGATTTCAGCAACATGTAGCAGGATGCTACGTCACCTGCGAACTACTGCCGCCTTAAAGTGACGTTCCTGCAACGGCTACGTAGTTCTAAAATAGCAGTCCTTCGTACGTCGGCTCGCAAACAAACATACAGCAAATCCAAAAAACGACATAGTTCAAACCAAACGTCCAAGGCTTCCAGTAAATCATTGACAGCTGGTTACCGTTCGCCGACGGTGTTCCGTAATTGTATCGTTCGAGTTTATCCGACCACTGGGTTCGACGCGACGAGCGGAGGCTGGCTTTCATAAACGTCAGTTAAAGTAGAGAGACTAAAGCCCGTCACTCTTCATGGAAAATGTAATCATGCAGACAGGATAGTTCACCGAGCCAAGGGGGATGATTGGCGAGAATATCGAAACGCGGTCGGTTTCTTAGCCCACGTCGCAGCAATTTCGACGAGTGGTTAAGTCGGCGTGGTAATCGCATTGCGGCAGATGTTCCCGCGCTATTTCTGAAGTGTAGTATCCACACTGACTCCAAACAGAACCCAAGCGAAAAAGAGGGCCCACGTTACAACACCGGGGGTGAGTCAGGAGTTGGGACTTGGGGCGCACGTTCAAGTCGCACTTTACGTGCCTCGAATGACTGGCTCTCCGACCACGCGAAACCGATCGCACGGGCTGCCCCTGTCGCGCGCTCTTTCCGTGCATATCGAAACGGCTGTTTTTAGGGAGGTGGATCTCGTAGCGGCGTTGCATCAGAGACGGCGGAGGTGGAGGTCGAGGAGGGACCCACTTCGACGTCTAGGCTGGTTTCGGTGTCGTAAGGAGGCCCCCCGATCGATGATTCTTGGTCTTCTTTTCGGGCGCACGGTGATTACGTCCGCTGGATTGGTTCCCTTCATTTCCCTTCTCGTTGCCGCAATCTTTTACGCAATGCGCGGCGGGTAGCAACGGTAACTCTATAATAAAGTTGTGTCACGTGTAACGAGATGAGCAAACTCATCTTGCCGAGTTTCCGTGTCAGTGGAGAAAGTATGTAACGGGCCTTCGAATTAAGAGTGGTGGCATTAAGGTTCACTTTTTTTTTTTTTTTAATGTAGGTTACATAACCTTTTATTAAGATTCAGATCATCCTCCTTTGTGTGTGTGTATGTGTGTTCTAATATTGATTACTCGTCCCCTGAAGCTGGCTCTTTGCTTGTAACGCCCGTCTCCCACTAGAGCGACAAAGAGGAAGAACCGACACCGACAAGCGTCAAACAAGCGCAGCATTCGCGCGGTGGTACCTTGGGCAAGCTTGCAGTCCCTCGGTGCTCGTGAAGTAAGCATGAGTGATTGCAAGCCTGCCAAAGATACCTCTACGTGCACGCTGCTCGTGTTCGAGGTATGTCGGCGTCGGTGGTTCCTGTCTGTCGCTCTAGCGGGACTCGGGCATAATAGGGGTTTTGCCGCTGCCCGATGTTCACTATTGGCTGTTGTGGCAAAATTGATTTGAAAGGCTTCATGCCGATCGACGAGACACTGAAGTACCATTTCCCGGCGTTAGCTTGAGATATCAGAAAGCGTTATCTGTTACTTTTCACCCATCTGACGCAAAGAACAGCTCCTATGCAACCTTTCGGTAGCAAAATCAGGCTGAAGACTGAGGTATGAAGAAGAGAAAAAAAAATAAGTAAAACGAAACAAAAGGGAGACTCCCCGGAGTAGGCGGCGCTCGTGCTGCACGCGATGCGGAGAGCCAATGTTGATGTATGGCTTCGCGCGAACGAAACGCTCTCTGTCGCTCTCACGGAGCTCCCACGAGATATTGGAGCTCGCATACGCTGGCGAGCTCAACAACATGGTCCGTGCTGTATCTTAATTACACCGTCAACGCTATGATTAAGCGAAAGAATGAAACCACATACGCCGATCAGCAGTTTTCATTCTACACGTGAGGGTAGAACCAACGTAAGACCACGGTGGAAAATGTTATCTTAGAATATTGAGTGAACCTGCTTCATACGTCGTAATCAGCTACTTTTTCCGGCTCTAAAGTTTGGGGCAGCGTAAGCACTTGTAACCTGCTGCGCGAATGTTCATCTGGTTCTAACTTTTTTTTTTTTTTTTTATTGAAAGAGAACTAGCGCATAGTCCTACATCGTGCGGGGCATCAACGCCAATTTTATGCCTACTTGGTCATGTGCCTTTCGTAGGGCTCGTTCTAGTCATTAGAAAGTGGGACTGCTCCTGGTTCCACGTGATGTTTATTTCGACGACTTGGGTTTTTCAAATCTCGCACTCAAAACGGTGTTCCGTGGCCGGTCTTGTGCGTTCACACGGATGTGACTGAGGGCGCATCGAATCGAGAAGGGACCCACCACGCGCACCCAATCCCCTTGTACCCAGTCATTGTCGTCAGAATCCACGTAAACGCTGTTCCGCAGAGCACGTTAGCCAAGCCTCAACGAAGGCAGTCGCGGGCCAAGACCGCGGCGTGCCTGGGTCCGGCGTCGACGGGAGTGCGTGCCGGCGGCTCCTCCGGAACGCGGGCGCTTCCTCGAGCCCCGGGAAACTATGTCAATGGGGCTGGAGGCGCAGCGCCACCGCGGTCGACGTCAGCGGGTCAACGTCCCCGGCGCGCGGCCTCCTCCTCTCCCAGCCGTGTGAGACCCCTCTCCCGCGCCGGCGCGCTGCCTGCGCGAATCTATGTGGGCCGCCGCCGAAGTTGGTCGAGGCGCCGCCGCAATCCAACTTCCGAGCGGCCGCGAGCAGCTGCCAACTTCCGCGACCGGATTCTTACTGGTCGCTCCGCGCGGGACTGCCGCCCGGGCATGAGCCGGCCACAGCACCGCCGCAGCTGAGTGGACCCGGGTCAGCGCCATGGTGCAGGGATTGCTCGACGCGCAGCCGAGACCGCCGCAGCCGTCCGGCGAGTCCCCCCACGACGGATCCATCGGTGAGCACTTTCGCTTTCGACGGCGCGCTCTCCTCTTCCGCCGTCAAAGGGCCCGCAGGTAGCCGCGCTCGGCCGCGCTCCTCGACGGAAGATGCGTCTTCCGCCGGCGAGAGCCCGTGGTTGGGACGCTACCTGCTTGTTCGCGCTTTCGCACGGGGCTTCCCGCGCGCCCGGAGAACGTCAGGTCGAAGCGCTGGGTTCGCTTCTGACTTTGACGGGGGCACGCGTGCACGCGGGCGTCGGATGGTACTCGGGGGGCTCGCTCTGCCTATAAATTCTCCGGCGTTTTCCTTTTTTTTTTTTTAATATGTGGGGGGCGGGTAGGTAGGTAGGTAGGTAGGTAGATAGGTTGAGTCAATCCGTGGCGTATTCGATGAACGTAATCTTGGGTTAGCTCGGGTAACGCTGGGTATGCTCGTTTACGCGTTGCGTTCGTGCGAGCGCGCTTCGGAAGCTGCTGGGCGTCGAAGGCACAGGCGCGCTACTTTCGATTAGCCGCAGAAGCATTACGTTCGTGCTCATTAATTGCTCGATTCGAGGAATGAATGACGCCCTTGTACTAGCTCCGAGCAATCGTCTCCGAGTTTGGCTGGATGTGTGATTACAAACGCGGTTTTCCTATTTCAGCCAGGAGAGTTTTATCCCGCGTTTCAGTGACGAGGCCCTGGCACGAGCCTCCGATACGTACTTCTTATCCGAGCATGGTTTCGCTTTCAAGAGAGTCGGAAAGGCATTCGTGCGTCGTTCTGATCAGTTGAATCGTAATCTAGACGGTGTTGCGGCGGATTATTGCCGAACGAACATCCTGCCTTTACCCGTGGGCCTGGTGTGCGTTCTCGGCGATCACCTCTCACAAACTTTCGCTGCCTGACTTGTTTTTGTTTTGTTTTTGGCAGAGAAACATTGCGCAACAAAATAAGCCATCGCGTGCGACGGGATTGAAAGGAAGTAAGTTAACGCACGTCGGTCGGGGTCTGTCCAAGTGCTACTGAAAGTTCTCCGATGCCATCAATGAAACTTATTCCGGCAGACTCCTTGGGGTCTGAGGCGCCGTTCGATCGAAGACGGGGCTTGATGTTCGCGTTTGTTCCGATAGCTAGATTTAAACGATTAGCTAGGCGTGGGTATGATTGTTGAGTGCGTAGAAGCGCTTGGTTTTGCGGACGGACGGCTCTCGCATTCGTAAGCGATTAAGTGACAGGGTGTTTGGCTGTTTGAGTAAGTTAGCGGCCCAAGCTCTCGCCAAGGATTGAGTTTTGCTGCGTGCGACGGTCACCTCTTGTAACTGAACAAATATTGACATGTTTTTCAGTTATTCCATTATAGGGGGGAGCATGAGTGTTAATGGTATTGTTTTTTTTTCTTCTTTTTAATAAGTAAATGAGCACTCAAGTGGTTCTAATTGTTTTGTGTTTGTTTGTTGATGAAGTCAGCCGTCTTAGTGCAGGCAGCATAACGGGTCTGTGATTACAACCTAATGTGGGAGGCTTCATATTTGATTGTTTGTGTACTGACACTAGAACAAAACGGCAGCTCGCGATCCACGAGGGACAATGCACATTTGAAAACAAAGTGAATATAATGTAATAGAATAGAATATGGTTAAATGAATGAGCCTTTCTTATTGCGCATTCAATCTTAAATGCAAGCGTTTTCTTATGCTCGATGAAGTTTACTGGCCGATACCCGTGTAGACCATAATAGAAATAACATAGTTAATATGGTATTCGTGTTGATATTTATTTGAGCACATGAGAGCGGATTGAAATAGAAACGAAGTCAACAAGTTTACGAGGAACAGGGTAGGAAACCTTATATAATAGTAATATAATATTGTAATTACTTTTTTGTCGTTAGGGTTCCAATACCTATGTGTGCTATAAGGTTTGGAACATCGGGATATGGTAGTGATGGGGTAAGCCTCAATACACAAGCGATAGTAATACTGCATTTACAGGAATTCTTACCGCGGTGTACTATTTGGGGGTAGAGTGTCTTAAAGGGCGACGTACAGCCTCGATTATCTGCAGGGAAGATAATCCTCTTAGCGCTCCCCTCTCCTAAGCTGCCAGGGAAGCCAAGTTGGGGCAAGGTATAAAGTGGAGAGGATAGAGGAAAGAAGGAGGCGGACAAAAGTGGAAAGCGCGAAGTGTACGTCGGCCTTTAAGGTGTCTCTGAAGCGTAATGCATACGTCACTTCTTTTTGGACGTGAGTGCATAAACAAATGGTCCGCCTTGTACCGAATCTGTCCGCGGTCCACTGATGGTAACCCGTTATTGCACAATGCGCTCCGGTGCGGAAGTTCCGCGTGGGGGAGGAGGAGTCACTTTCTTCGGGGAAGTACGACGTCGCCATCTTGGTGATCCCCGGACGAGGAGGAGGGCGCCTTCTCCGTTCCGGACGCCCGCTGCTTACGCAATACGCGCTCGGTGCTGGCCTCTATTTTGGTAGGCCCTTCTCGGGAGAGGGTAGCCCTGCACGGTTGCTGTGCCGCTCGCCTTTCCCGATCCGAGCCGGTCTCGTCGACAATCCCTGCCCGGCCGCCGTCGGATACTCGCTTCGCCGACCATAGGCGACGGATAGCGCTGAAATAGTTTCTCTTTTATTTTTTTAGACAAGTAACGCGAAGAGCTTTTATTTATTTATTTTCAGGGGAAGGGACGACAACTCCGTGCTCGATTAATAATTTGTCAAAAAGTCAAATTAAAGTCAAATTTGGGGGTTTTACGTACCAAACCAACGACGGGCATCTGGCACGCCCCAGCAGAGGACTGAGGATTAATTTGGACCACCTGGGGATCTTTTGACGTGCAACCGAAAGCTCGGTTACACGACGCCTCCTCCGCAATAAGCCTCCGTCAGATTGCGGGCACCTCGGCCGGGATTCGAAACCGCCACATGGGGATCCGTAGGCCAGCGCTCTCGCCTCGGAGCCACCGAGGCGGCTATTAATAATTTGTCATACTGCCGCGTACGCAGCCGGAGAAAAGAATCCCTGCAACTCCATCCAAACGACAGAAATGGTATTCGGAGTCTTTATAGTCAATGTGTTACCATGTGGTTGTGGTATTCCGGCTATTCAGTCCCCCCCCCCCCCCCCCGGCCCCCACTCTCTCTCTCTCTCTCTCTCTCTTTTTGTTCACCTTCCCGGATTTGATTTTTTTTTTAATTAGAGCGGAATAATTGTAATAGACGTAACAATATATATATATATATATACATATATATATATATATATATATATATATATATATATATATATATATATATATATATATATATATATATATGAGTCTAAAAAAAAAAAAAAAAGTGGCGCTTACGTGTGGACGCCAGCCCCGAGGTCTAAGGACAGTACTAAGGTTGATAGGTGAGGATTTGGTTTAAAGCGTACAGGACAGACATGACGGTTCTCGCCAGGAGAAAAACAAACATGACGGCGTTTCTTCCTAGGATAAACGAGGCATTGTTGCGTTCTTCAAGACAAGCATGCAGATGTCTTCTGTTTTTGTATCTTTTCTCGTATTCCTTGAGCTGCAGTGGTAAGGAGAGGATCTACACGTAAATGCTCTTCGGTAATAACATTTCTGTTGTTTTTTTCGAAGCAAATAATGAAAGAAGCAATAAAGTTTAGACGAAGGAGTCGTGGAAATCGTCCTGCTTTATTATTTTTTAAGGAAAAAAAAAAAGGGGGGGGGGGGTGTTATTGCACACACGAGTAGGCTGTTCTGACGGGTGCCGAGGACTCTACAAGCAGGTTCTGCCTGTGGGATGCCATAAGAAATGGGCCCGCATTTTTGAAGGTGAAACGGGACGGCGCAGTGCGAGGCAAAGCGACCTTGGGAGAGGCGGCTGCTTGTCAGGCAGATTTGTCACTTGCCGCCGAAGGAACTGCCTCCTTGCCGGCTTCCCAGCGAAGCAGCTTTGGCGGGCCCCTTCGCGTCGGACGGATCGTGGGATTGATAAGGGCCAATGAAGACCCAAATGTTATCCTCGTGGGGTCGCTAAAAATTTTTTTTTTTTTTTCTTTTGCAGTCTGGTGAACACGCGAAAAGCGCAGATGGGTTTGATGGTTGCTCAAGGTGCGCAAGCAATAGGGAGGCGCGCCCGTTGTACCTTTATATAGCACGCATGGGCGCCCATAGCCTCGACACCGCCACGTAAATATACCCGGTCACTAACAGCCCAAGCAAGCGACGCGCGCGCCTTGCCTTAATATAAAAACCGCGAGCCCGTCCCGTAGCCTTAATTTTGAGAGGTGAATAAAACGTTGGCCGGGAGCATCGAAACCGACCGATCAAAGCGGTAAAAGGCCGAAATAAAGCGTTTTAGATCGGCTTTTTTTTTTGGGTCGATCCGTTTCGTTAGCTCGTTTGACCTCCTCGAACCTTCCCCTAGGGTGAACACCCAGCCCTACCGTCGTTTTCCATTCGTGGTCTGCCTTTGTCAGAAAGGACACTCCGCGCGTGCCTTGTAAGAGAGAGAGAAGTCGAGCCCACCTGCGGCCCGGCCCCGTATCGACGAATCCCGGGTCCATTCACAATCGATCGCGTGCCGAACCCACAAAGGGCTCGCGCGCGCGACGTACCTACGAGCGGGGCCGGTGGTTCCGAAAACGGCACTCGGGCGAAACGGCGCATTCTCGGGCGCGAATAAACGAACAGAGCGAGAGGAGGGAGCGGGGAATCGATGCTGCTGCCCGTATCGTCGATGTTCGCGGAGGGGCGAGGGAGCAGCGAGGGGCGAGGAGGCCAACCTTAGGGCGGGAGGGAGGCGAGCGCCTGACTGGGTTGGCGGGTGAACGACCGGCGCGGCCCATTCTAGGTCAGCGGTGACGACATCCCGAAGAGGGGGGGGACAGCCGCCGGCGGAGCTGCGCCGCGAGCGTCGCGTCGCCGGGCTTTTCTTCGCGCTCGGTGGGGCTCCCGAAATGAAAGTGAGCGCTGCCAGTTACGTCAGCGCGGGCACGGCTTCCCCCACGTTGGGTGCCAAGGAAGCGCACCCGTTGGTGGCGGCTGCTTCGTGGCTCGCCAGGTGGGGTTCCTCCCGGTGGTTCGGAGGGGCTCGCGTCCGAATGCAGTCCGTTCGAAATGGCGACTGCCGCAGCTGAAACGGTGGGTCGGTTGTGGCTGGGCCCGGCGACGAACGACTCGGGTGAGGGGGGGATTTGGGAGTTAGGTTTCCGGCAGTCGGGGAAGCGGTGACGTCACGGCATTGCGAGCTCAACAGCCGGAAGTCGAGTGAGCTGACGGCGTATCGAGGTTGCGGTTTGTAGGTCTGGTTTATGAGATACAGCGAGAGTGTGCGTACAGAAACCCCCTGCTCTCTCCCTTCGCCGCGGTGGAAATGGGTTAAAAAGCGCCGTGAGCGAGTGTAACGGAAGCGAGCGTTGCTATACAACGCGGCGGAGCATCGCCAGTTGTGTTTCGGAGAGTGACGTCCGTGTGCAAAGCGCGGGCAGACGGCGACACTTGGGACAGATGTCGACGCGGGTGAAAGACCCTCAGCGTTCAGCCCGGTCTCATTCAGAGCTCCTAATCGCGTGTTATCTGGGTGCTGTTGCGTTCTCATTCACTCAGTCACATACTCGGCTTTCGTTTAAAGGGATAGTGAATCCGTCTCACCAGTCGTGGCCCGTGGGGTATCGTTTTCTAGTGCACTGGCGCCTGGCTTCGGCGCAGGATACAACAGGCTACGTATTGCCGTATGACGCGCGAATTGGAACTTTCCTATTGGAAATCGAAGCGCATTACCACATTGGCCCGATCGCGCCAGGATTTAATGCTAATTCGCAGCTCCTTTCGACAGGTTTCCTTCGCTCGTTCATTATGGTTGTGCGGTTGTTAAACTTGTGTTTGTGCCGCGCTTGATTTTACAAGGACGCGAGAGTCACTATTGCACCCATCTCTGGGTCTGCGGATTTGGTGAGGGATTCGGCGTAGCCCCGTCACCGACCGAAGCGTGCGGTACGTACCAGCGACTAGCGATAGGGCGGACGGAAAGTTGGGCGAGGAGGCCACGTTGGGAGATGACAGCGCATGCGCGCTGAGCATCGAAAGCGAAAGCTACGGTCGCCACCCTTTCCTCTCCGCCGGAGGCGCTATCTTTAGAGAGGGTGCATTCACGGTATTGCCTGTCGCGCAGGTTCTTCGCTCTCGCGATTCTGGGTAGCGCGTAAAGGCCAGCCGGTTCCCTCCCCCTTTCGCCTCCCTCACCTTGGTGTTTATGTACGGCGCCACCTTTGTCGACGGGCTCCTCTCTGTTTTTCGCCTGGGCTTGCGGCACTCGTTTCCGCCGGATATGCAAAGAGAGGACGACGAACATTCGAAGCAATAATACTCTGGCGAGCAGGCGTATAAATAAGGAGTTGAACAGAAATAAGCGAATTTAATAATAATATTAGCCATCGTGCTGTATGTTTGTTTAGGCAGCGAAAGGTTACTCAGCCGGCGTCTGCTGTTTCCGCTGTAGATGAGACCAAGCGCAGTACAACTGCTAGCCTGGGGTCTTTTATAACGTGCATCACGCAGTAGTGATTGATACGCGACCGCACGCCGGTGTGGTACTCATCCAAATCAAAACGGCCAGGTGTGGGGATTGAATCTATTCGCGGCAAGAAATTTGGGTATCGCCGCCTGGTGGAATTTTTTCTCAACCCAAAGTGAGGATACTTCAACTTCCTCCGCTGTTGCAAGCACGTGCAACGCCAAGCTTCTATAGCACTATGAAAACAAAAATATAACCGCGTGGGTAGCACGTGCACTACCCATGCTGGGGAAAACAGAAGCGCCCCTCGCGATCTTCTCACCACGAATAGGACCCTTGAATTCCAAAGCGCGATATTTCTCTCTGCGTGCTCCGTGCAGAAGCAAATTGTGTGTGTGTGTTTATACAGCTGGAAGTTAGTCTGTTTCAGGGGGCGTCTGGTGTCTCAGCTGTAGATGAGTAATATACCCAGTGCGGTACAAGCGCTAGCCTGGGGTCTTTAACGTGCACCACGCAGTAGTGATACACGACCGTGCACGCCGGTACGATGCTCATCCAGATCGAAACGGGCAGGGGTGAGGATTGAACCCAGAATCCCTGGGTTCTGCAGCGCGAGCTTTCGCTTCATGTGCTCCGAGCTGGTGTGCGCTAGCCCACCCGGCCACCGATCCCCCTCGTGCTCTAAGCTGCGTTGCGCTAACACACTTGGTCTTTTCTTTTTTTTTTTTCTTTTTTCTTAGAATATTGGCGGTTACCTAGGTTATGGTAGGCTTGCATGCTCCATTGTTTCGGCTGTGGAGGATGGTCAAACATACCGACTCTGCTCAAGTTTGTCCGGTACGCACAGCCTCCTTGGACAATGCAAGCCACGTTTTGGCACGCTCAGTCGATACGTAGCGTTTGTGCGAAGCGGAAGGCGGGACCTCCGCTCTTGGGTGTACCTCATTCATCCGACGCTTTCGCAAAGAGAGGAAAGTGTCCGGCACTTGTGCGAGCTTCGGCAGAGGCGTCTGACCCCCGTACTACTCCTGCCTTGGTGACCACGGCTTCTGGATACCTTTCTCTCTCTTTCACTCTCCCTCTCTGGCAACGAGCTGCGGAACCGTACCACGAATGCAGCTGGCATAATCGGGCACCTATGAGCTCGAATACAAATTGGGTCAAACATTTGTTGGAGTACTGGATGACAGGCAGGCCGGGGGCGAATGAATGGCTGTCAAATCTGGGTAGGCGTTGGTTCAGCATACTCCAACGCACGTTCGAGAAATTGAAAACGAAGCTATAGTCTCTGATAAGAGAGGCTATTGCTCCGCTGCCAATGAGAATTATACCGCAAGTACGCAACAAATCGCCAAGCAAGAATCGGGGACATACATATTAAGCCACGTCCCGCGTCTGGTAAGCTATCAGTGACATACGCCAAAGAGGGGAGAGGGATGATCGTTACAGAACATCAAAACATTCACTGTTCCTTTTTTTTTTTTTTTTCATAAATGAGTATGCGAAGTTCAAACTTCCGAGCGTTTTTTTTTTTTTTTTTTTTTTTTTTTTTTCTGCGCGAGCGAAGTTGACAGTCAGTATTTCGCACTGGCTGCTCAAGGAGATCAACCTCTGGCAGGTCTTTGCGCTATCGTATAGAAGGGTGCGTTTTATGAAGCCTCGCGCTTATCGCCTGGAAAATTGCGACGAGCGTTAGATAGGTACTTCGCGGGAAAGAGCTTGTGCACCACATATTGCCATGGAGAATGCAAGACTCGTGCGGCCGTTTCCGGAAGAAACAGCCACCGAGTCACGGATTTTCTTGGAGAGGGCAAGTTCGTGGTGGATCGGGGCGACGTGGTTCAGGCAGGAGAACAATCTGACTGGGTGAAACGGGGCGTTGTACTTGCCGAATCGAAGAGCCTGAATGTCAACCGTCACGGGGGGTTCTCACTCCGATACCACGACGCACGAGTGTTCGCGCAGCGAAGCTGCTTTCAAAGTTACGAAGCGCCAGGCTCGTGCACGGAGCTGTCGAGCGATTGGCGTTCAAGTTTACCGGTATCGAATTGTGCGTGTGCGTCAACGACGGTGTTTTTGATTTCGAGGAGAAAAGGTGTCGCCATGGTCCGAAAAAAACTGCTTGGAAGTCACCGCCTGCACCGTGATACAGATGCTCTCCTGCTTTCGGGATTCTAAACATAGCGCTTACAGCGAGAATCTCCGTAAATTTTTTTTTTTTTTTTCTTTCCAACGCTTTGTTGCGACCTTTAAAAAAAAAAAAACAAAAAAAAACGGGCTCCGACTTTTATTCGATTAATCAATCGACGGAGATGATAGCGACGAAGGCGCCACCACCTGTGGTCCGCACAGATTCCCAATGACGATTGCTCCGACCACATTTTGTACGCAATCCCCCTTAATTGGGGTTCGTGAACTCGGGAGGCCCGGCGGCGGGTCCGGGAGCCGCCACGAGGGGATTTCGAGCGCTGTGCGGGTCGAAACGACGGGAAAGGAATGGTGCTGCGCTGAGACCTTGCCCCCGCCGTGGAACTCAGGTGTGTGTGTGTTACGTCAGGCCTTGTCCCCAATGAAAAAGCGCGTGCGCCAGCGCTGCAGGTGAACGCTCGCCGTCACGGCCGTGTGCTAGAAAAAAAGCCGCTCGTGCTGCTGCCTGCTTGCCTGCTCACTCGCCCGGACAGTGTTGCCAACCGAGCTGGGCCGACGCGTTCTCTCTCTCTCTCCCTCCGTCTCCTTGCCTGGACCTGGCGGAGAGGCAACAGTGGTGCTCTGCTGCTTGCCCCGATAGTGCCGCGCTGCAGCGCTGATTACGACCCGGGGTCCTGGCCGAATTAAGTATGTGGTCGTGCGGATGCGTCGGTCAAGCGAAGAGAACGGCGTAGACGTTTGATGGGACGATAATTCGGGGTCTGGTAATGAGGGAACGGGCTGCTGCCTGCGCGGTGTTCGTCGCAGCGGACTTGTGCCAAGGTGTGTCGTCACGCTTTCGGGACTCGCGGGTGTGTCTTGGGGAATACCAATCTGTGTGTATCTGCTTGAGGCCGTTCGGTCACTGAATGTCAATCGCAGAGAATGTCCGAGGAGATGAGTTCGTCGTTTTTTGTTTTTACTTCGCGTAGTGGGATTTGTTATTTATGTGCGATTATTTTAGTTGCGTCGTGTTCACCCTAAAGAATGCCGAGAAAAAGGTGTAAATGCTAGAAAATAAGCGGTTTCCCCAAATTGTTCCATTTTGACATAACGTTGGCTGTGATCGAACCGGGAGCTTGTTTCACAGGCCCTCACTCGATGAACTGGGAATTCCACGGAAAACAAACAGTGACAACCAATGTCCTCAACAAAATGTAGTTCAATTTTTCCCGCGTTTATGTTTACACGTCCAATTTATAAAATTTTATTCTGTGTACCGTACTAGGAACTAAAAACCCGTGTTATGGCTGTGACATGCATTGGCAGCATTATGTCTCCTGGATGACAAGATCGACAAAGAGATGCTTGCTGGTGAGAGAGGTAGCCGAAAGTTCTAGCATTTCTGCCTAAAGGAACCCTAGTTTGCAATTTCAATGCAGGTCTCTTATCGATTAAAACTACTTTTGTAGACCGGAATTGGATCCTTTGTGAAGGAATGAAAGTAAACTTCTTGGACGAGCCTTTCATGGTCGTAAAGCTAAAGATATAGTATTCTTGCACAGAGCAATTCATAATGATATAGACTCCGAGCTTTTATGCAAAGTTAATTTTATTGTTCCGGCTCGTTTTAATAGGAGTGCTTTTACTTTTTACACTCAGAACAATCTAATGGGAAATTCGGGAAATTAAAAATTAGATATTTTCTATAACTATCTTGAATTCAAAAGACAATTACATAATATGCTATTTTATTCTTTGTGGTGTATATAAGTTGCTCGAATGGATTTCTGTTCTTCATATGAATTCATGGATGTATATTTTGGCCTGTGGAATTCGTGCATGATTATTTTCTTAATTTGTACACACCAGTGCCGCATTACAGACTTCTGGTGGTTTGTGGACACAATAAAAAGACATGATGATGATAATGATGATAGCGGTCCTTCCAGCTTCAACGAAGGCGTGATTCAGGCCTTCCTCAAGACTGGTTACACAAATGTTCGATCCACACAGCTAGGACTCATCACGTGTCCCATGACGTAATTCAACAACAATGCTTATTGAAGGAAACCGATAGAGGTCGACCTACGCTCGCAAATTAGACCAAAAAACCCCCCTCCCCCCCCAAAAAAAAAAAAAAAAAAGAAAAAAAAGAGGGAGGCTTGAATTGCAAATTTAAGCCTCCCTCTCTTTTTTGAAAAAAAAAAAAAAAAAGCCCGAGTAACCCACAGCATTCCTAAAGAAGCAACAAAGGTAGCAGGTGGCAAATAGTTGCCGAAGGCCTCAGCCCGAATTGTCAGCAAATAGTTCGTATCCAACTTTCTGCAAGGTACCTGCAAAATTCTCGTAAAGAAATGCACAAATTGCTAGAAAAGGTTTAAGAAAGTAAATGGGGATGAACAAATATCATCGAGCTGTACACACGCGAAGTGTTAAAAGGTGCATTTACACAGGCGTTTGAATCGCAACCGCGAAGTGGACCCGCTCGTTTTTATCATCAAGCGCGCGTGAAATTGCATTGGATTTTTAAGCAACCGCGTTTGCAACCGCTTTACGAATGCGGTTCAACCGTCAGTGTGCATACGGCGTTACGGATGGCTCAAGCTTGTTTACCGCATGTATGGATAACACCAGACCGGCGTGTTAATTAACCTCGGCCCTGATACTGTTAAACTTGCGAATGAAGTAGGATTCCCTCAGCTCGCGATCACGATTGCGTTTAAAATCTGATTGCAAGAATGTAACGTCCATCCTGTCAAATGCATTACCGGATTACTCATACATCTTAAAAAAAAAAAAAAAAAAAAATGTTGCGTTTTATTTTTATTAACTGACGACTTTTTTAATCTCGTTTTCTGCTAAATTGACAGGAACCTTTCGTTCTCGACGGACCAATCAATCGCCTGCCTTTTATCGACTCACCCCCGTGTGATCACGTGGTGCAAAACCGATGGTTGATTGGTCCAACGAGCACGTGGCTTCCTCCGCTCTGTCACACTATCGCTGAAGCTTTCCAGCGCTTATCACCCGAGCGAAAAGTGCCGAGTCACTGGGCCGATATCCGTAGAAGAGGGCTACTGCAGATGCGCAGAACGTGTATTATCGGACCCTACGTATACGGCTGCACTCTGTCGCAGTTCGCTTTACCTCCTGGATACGACCGAGCGTGCGACAAACGGTGCCCCACGTCTTTGCGGTCTCAGTCGCGAGCGGACGTAGCTCGACGTGTCGACACGCCGATGCTATAATTGGATCGAGCCATATTAAGAAACAAGAGCACCGCGCTGACCGATTTTCCCCCGTGGCCAACTTTTTCCGGCGTTTCCGTCATCGACGTATGGGCATCGTTCCCGGCCGGACTTGGCCCGACCTGAGTTCTCCCGATTCCGAAGGCACCCGAGTCGAGTCTTGCTTTGCGCTCCCCCCCTGTTCCCTTCGAGTATTTGATAAGGGTGCGCTTGTCGCGGCGTTATGGAGTAGTCTTACCACTGGAATTGCTGAACACAACCCGCTCGTCTCATCCGTGCTCAGATAAGCGCCACCTGTTTCCTCGGTTGGCGCTCACTGTCTCCATCGGTTGCATAGCCAGGAATTACTACGTATACTGTAAAACCCTTTAAACTCGCGAGCCCTTTAGTTTCGCGTATTTCGCGAAATTTAAGGGCACGCGAAAATTTTGGTCCTTAAAGGTTTCAATGCAGTCGTCTGGAATTCGCGAAATTTGGTAGCCGCGATTTTGACCTCCGTGTCCGATTCAAGAAAAATAGGGGCCGCGAAAATAAAGGGTCTTACAGTAAGCGCGTGCTAATTGCCAGGTGATTGTGTCGAACACAACGCGGTTTCGTCCGCTTGGACAAACGAGTAAGCGAGCTTCCCCGTTGGAAACGCTTTACAACCGGCGGCTGACTCCATTTATTTGTTTTGCGAGGCGGCTCGCGGGGCAGGCTCTGCAGAGAGGCAAATTCACTAGCTCCGGGGGGGAGGGGGGGGGGGGGGCGGGGTTAGAGAAGCAGCTCGTTCCCTTTTCTAGCTGCGTCCGACGGTCCCCAAGATGGGTCAGGTAGTCTAACGCTGCATTGCGTGAGGCCGGCCTAGGGGGCCGGCCGGATCACGTACGTGCCGATGGCGCACACTCTTTGTTCCCGGCAACAGCCGCGAGGGGGGTCCCGGATTAATGGGGCAGCCATCAGCGGCGCTGACGGACAGCGTGGTGCCAGCTGAGCGGCGCGAGCGAGCGAGCGACGGCCCGCCAGAGCCCAAGGCTTCTCTGGCTTTGGGCCTCGTCGCCCGCTCGACGAACGCCCCGGCGAACTATCCTTGGCGGAGGAAAGTGGGACTGGAACGGAGGCGACGCGCGCGCCGGGTAGAGCGGCCGAAAGTCGGCGAAGGGCACCCGTTGCCCCGGCAACGCCGCGCGGAGTCAACGAACCCGTCCCCCTTGGGAAGAAGGCCGGCGAGGGAGCAGCCCCTCCGCAAGTGGGACAGCACCGCGCCAGCCTGGGCTCGAGGACGCCGGGGCTCGGATCGAAAGCGCCGAGAAATGGCTCCAGATTAAGTTTCGCTGGGGCATTTCCGGATCGGGATGTCGAGAGGGGGAGACCTCCTCGGCTGCCGGCCGCTCGCGGTGTGGCGGGCTGCTTGGTGCTGCTGGCCGCAAAGAGGGCGCGGGAGTAGCACCGTTATTTTCCGGCGACTTCGAAACAGGGCCTTGTCGTCTTATCTGACGGAACGTGTTTCCCTCCGCTTTTTTTTTTCTTCTTCTTCTTCCATAATGTCTTTCCTTTCGTGTTTTTTTTAATTATTATTATTATTATTATTATTATCTACTGACATACCGAGCTAGAGACTGGACAAACATTAACACTGTTTCTCCCTTCGTGCCAATTATTTCTTCAACTTTGCCCTGTTTTCCTGCGCTAACGTTCGTTGTTCTTCTCGGTTACTGGCCCTTCTAATAATGCTCTGGCATTTTTTTTTTTTTTTTGGCTATGAGAAGTTGATTAGCGTAACGTCTATCCTGCCTGCGCTCGTATTCATGCACCGATCCAAGTGCCACGGGCGCTCATGTTTTAGGTTAATAAACAAACCTAGATACGCGTTATTAACCACGAAATGCGGTAATAGTTTTGTAGGGACTCGCGAGTAGTTTCGCCAAACACATGTTTCTCCTCAATATGTTCTCTCTTTTTTTTTTTTTTTTTAAGGGGCATCGGCTTAAGGTTATAATCCCATATCAGTTTGCGCGTAACAATGATACTTTATATTGCTTTTTCACTGTCACGCATCTTGATTGCTTCAGATGTCGTACGCGCTGGATTTCAGCTCCCGGTAGGACGTGCGAAGCTTCACAGGAAACGATAGACGCGGTAATTGCCACTGTAATGAGACCGGCCTGAAAGCGAACGAACTGCACCCGTTCATTAGCGGAGAGGAACAAACTTTTCTAAACCGTGAATCGGTCCGGATACGCGGACATTAATTTTCGATGCACGGTCCCCTCCTTAAGAACAAACCCAAGACCAAACAAACAGACAGAAAAGAAGAAAAAAAATTAGAAGGCCGTGCGTCAGAATGATTAAAAACCGGTACGATTGAACGAACGGCTACCCCTTCGAGACCGGACTTCCTTGCTTTCACACTCCTCCCTTCCGCGCGCAGCGATCTCGTTAGGACCTACGACCCCGTAAACTCTCGTGTGTGCCTTCGAAACGAACTGAACCTCCAATTTCGGCAAATTCGCCGAACGGAAAGACCAAGAGGAAAGCTAAAACACACATCGCTGCGGCAACATTTTCGTGTGTGAGTTGGTGGTGGCCCGGGTGAGGAGGAAAATGCACGATCGGTTGTAGGAGGAAGTGTTGTTGTTTTTGGCCTTTTTATTTTGTTTTTTCGGCTGTGACATAATTGTTGATTTGGCCCCCTCGCGCGTCCGCTGGCACCCTCGCCACTTTCAGACCGGGTGACCCAGATCCACGCTCCGGGGGCGACGACCCCGCGCCGAGTTTCGCGCGCGCGCCGCTAGGGAGACGCTGGCGCCGGAAACGGGATTCGGGAACGAGGCTAGCGATGCGCGCCATCTTGGATGTGTGCGAGTTAGTGGCGCTGTGTGGCGCTAGTAACCCTCGAAACGAGAGGGTCGCTGCGGTTGTGTCTAGTGTAGCGAAGTGCTTTATTCAGGTCTCGGCGGAGGCGTATTGCGCTTTTGGTGTTATGGTTGCTGGCTTCTTATGTAACGTGTTCTCTGAATGATTTTTTTTTTTATGTGAGATATTGTTTATGGTGCACTACAGAAGAAAAAAAAGAGTAGGTTTTTGTGCTTGTTCATGTGGTTGATGTTCGCGTGTTGCGTACCTTGAGTTACATTTTACGGATAGTTTTCTGCAAAAAGAAATATTACGTACTCAAAAAATACCGGTGTGCGAATTTTGCCAGATTCCTTAACCTACCGAAAACCGCAGAAATGCGTACTCATGAGATACACATTCCTCCACTACAAGGTAAAAAAAAAAAAAAAATACCGAAGTAAAAAGCAACCAAAAAAAGGTCACCAAACAAACGTGCAAAATTACGAAAAGTATTGAGGAAAACACCTGTCAAACGTGCACACACTAAAAGAAAATTTACAAAGGAAATTTAACACAAAAACCAGGAATAGGTAGTATTTCAATTACAATTATTTAAAATACGTATTCAAAATGCTGTATTTTGTATTTGCTATTCAATTACATATTGCGGAGTGTATTTGTCAACTGTATTTAGATAGTTAAAATTGAGTATTTCAAATACATGTATTTAAAATACAGCACCAAATACAATTTTGGACACTGCTCTTTGCAATCAAATGTGATAGTGGGCAGGCATTCTTCGCGAAGGGAGTCATTTACAAAGAGAATACAACGTATCGCGCTTTGGGCAAAATAAATATTGAAGAAGGAAAGGAAGAGTAGAACAAGGGAATTATTGGGATGAGTACAATTATTGCCTTTTTGGCTGGGTGATTTAATTTTGTCAAAACACGTCGAATTAACGACATGTTGTTTAAAAAGGCTTTGATGCACCAATTCAGCCTTTTAAACTAATCTTACACTGAATACAGAGTTTTTTCCTTGTGTTATGTCCGCCTTCGAAGTTATGACAAACAAATTTTATCTTTAGAGCTGCAACATTATTTCTAAGCACTTTGAATATATAAACTCCACTCTTTATTTAGACATGGTCTCTTTTACCTGGGTTTGTGAATAAGATGCATTTGAAAACGTATTTGAAGATGATCAGATACGCTCGTTGTATTTGTATCTTTATTTAAATATATTTTGGAAGTATTTTGCCCATCCCTGACAAAAACTAATGGATTAGGATATGTGATTTCACCGGATCAGAGATTACATAAAAAAGGAGCAATCAGAAAAAAAGTGTCTGTGTGTGTGTGTGTGTGTGTGTGTGTGTGTGTGTGTGTGTGTGTGTGTGTGTTGTGTTGTGTTGTGTTGTGTGTGTGTTGTGTGTGTGTTGTGTGTGTTTAATGAATGGAAATACTTGGCGATTTTACGAATGGGCTTGTCTTGACGTTTCGGGAAAGGACCCTTTTTGGTGCGCCTACTAACGAACGGAGGTGCTATCAACAATGGTAGAATTCGCTAGAATCCAAACCGACGCCGTGTTCACCTGAATTTTGGTTGGGGAGAGTTGCAATTATTATGGAACATATGTACCTGTGTGAGCGCGCGCTCGCGGAACCTGTCGCATTTCATAAGTCGCATTGAATTAAATAAGACGCTGAAAACTGTTATGCAAGCGAGTAGTGGAGTCGGTCAGAGCGAGACACGTCTAATCTACGCGTTTATCTATACACACTGTCAAAAATAGTACACCGTGTGTCATCTCAATTTTTTCTCCGGCAGGTGCAGCCTTTTTTTTTTTTTTTTTTTCTTTTTGGTTAGACGTAACTTTTTACAATATTCGTAAAGGCTATTTTGTCCTTTTCCAAAGGAGATAATGATGTCCAAGACTGATTTCGTGTTGGCAGTTTGGGAACTTCCACATACGGAAGACGTTCTGCACCGTTTTTTGTTTTTTTTTTAAATTCTGGCAGCGTTCAGTAGCAAGCTCTACATCCGCTCAGTTCACGACAGTGAAAATGAATCACTTTCTGCGCAGCTATCGCATGAAGCTTCTGCTCTCACTGTGTGCGCAATAGTTCCAATCACTTCGGATGGGTGATCAGGTAGCGCACCCTTCGTTGCGCAAGATTGAACAGCTGTCGTCATCAGCGGGCTTGACTCTCGGTGCCGGTTTAGCTTCTTTCGCTTGTTCTATCTTGCACAAGTCCCTTGCAAGCAGATTAAAACTGCTACCGAAAGCGTCTTGCTTTCTTAGATCTCAAAAACGTCAAAAGCGTCCGCGCAATAGGGATATGCAGTATCCAAAGCCGAGACAGTCTGGGTCGCGTTGGCTGTTGTGAATGATTTTTATTAATTTTTTTTTTTTTCAATTCCATATTTGACGGCGTGTTTTATGATTTGTTACGAGGATGCTTTCTTGTTTTATTTGTTTAAGGAGATAGAAGATTTTAAACTGTCAAGGCAACCAAGGCCGCGAGCTACGCCTCAAAGCCTGTCCAAGCAGGAATCGTGAGGCAACACATTAGTCGTACGACAATCTGCTACCGCACTTTTTTTTTCTTTTTTTTTTTTTTTTTTGGGGGGGGGGGGGGGGGGGGGGTTCCGTCAAATTTCGCCCGTGCTCTCTAGGGGGCCTTGAGCATGCTCATCGCGTGGGTCTGGACAGCCACTCACAAGCTCTGGTGGCTGTTGGTCAATCGCTCAAGGCCCCCGCTTCTCTTGAGGTCCCGAAAACGGGAAAAAAGGGCTGTGTTCGAAATTTTGCAGATCCGAGCTACCCCGGCGGGTCGTGTCGCGTGATAACACAGAGCGACACTGGACGTGGGTAGGTTTTCGAACGCAAAAGTACAAAACCCTTCCCCTGGTGTAAGATTGAGTAAATTTTGGAACACGTCCAAGGATATGAGGGCCCGGCAGAACATATATGGACAGACAGCATTGGCAGGTGGCGTGTGACGTCAGGTCTGACGAGCACCGCGGTTAGTAAAAAGCGGAGGAAGCGAGGAGGAAAGTCGTGATTTTGCCTCGGTGGTGTTCAGACATCGGACTGTCAGACTCGCCAGGGTCACTCTTAGCCCAGTACCGGAGCGAAACAACCTGCGAGCACAGGGGCTATTCGCAATTTTCAGCGATGGTGGTACCGCGGTGCGAGAATCGCGCTCCCTAGCTCCTGCATGATCGGCTTCAGAACGAAACTGCTCGCTTAAACTTTTCGTTCGTGAAAAACTAAAGTAAGGCTCTAATACTGCTTGTATATAGCAAAACTATAATTACTTCCGCGTCGCAGACCCAGCCTCGTACTGCTGTTCTACGACAATCATCCAGATGACAGCCATTTTGATAGACACCAGTGCGCCCCCTGCAGGTCGTGAAAGTTGCGAATTGTTCTGTCTTCGATACAACGCAATTAACTAGAACCATTGAGCTCCCTCCTCATTAGAGGCGCGGTTGGGGCAAAGAAAATGCACCAAACTGGGCTCGAACCACCTCCGATTCCGGTCGTTTTCGTACCTTTTGCGGGGGCATGTGAGCCTCCAAAACAAAAACACTGCTCCGCTTGCACGCTGCCAAAGGAAGCGCGTGGCGAGAGGGGGGAACTGCACTAAAAACAGAGATCGGAAGCGCGGTCAAAACAAGCTAACGTGCGACTCCATAATGGCTTCCCGAAAGCGCGCCACCCTCTTGACCCCTTTGCGAGAGCACAGCGCATGCGCCGAAGCGCTTCGGTCAACGACCCGGCCGCCGCGGGCGGTTGAGAGGGAGGTGGCGTCGTCTGGTGGAGCGGCGGCGAACTAGAAGCCTTCGCATGGTTCGCGCTCCCGACGCTACTTGCACGCCTTGCCTCGGATAGGGTCGCCGTACGTTTGTCTACACAACAGCGCGTGGCGGAGGAAATGCCACGTGCAGGCACGTGGTTCTTCCCTTTGCGCCCGGACTTAATTTCTGTGTGTGTGTGTGTGTGTGTGTGTGTGGGGGGGGGGGGGGGGGGGTGTAGGGTGTAACATCTAATTTGGCAAACTTCATAAAAAAAAAAAAAAAAAAATCTAGACCAGCGGGAGGTTAATCAAAGTTCAGTCCTTAGTCTTCTTATCGAAGATAATATTTCTGTTAGCACCGACGCCACTGTTTCAACTTGGATTAATACTGGAGGGGCACAAGCACTCGGTTTTGATTGCATCCCATTTCGCTCCATTTCCCTGGAATAAATTTTTTCACGATTACTATTACGGTTATCTTAAGGCGGATAATTTTTTTCAAATAGGGTAGGGTTCGAAAGGGAAGAGAGAGAGAGAGAGAGGGGGGGGGGGGAGAGAGAGATATTGAAGCGTGTATCTTCCCGGGGGTTTGTGCCTAAAGGGGTGCACTAAAAAACGGTGTGTGGACGCTAACGCCCCCCCCCCGCCGGTTCCTTTTAAAAAATTAGCTTGATTTGCAGGGACCTTTTTTACCCGTGTTCTCGTCGGGTGTTTTGATTAGACTGATAACGTTTTATTTCGTTGGACTTTTGGAATTTCGTGGCTTGTTACCCGTTAGAGGTTCGGGTGTTGAGGCTGTTTGAAAGGTTCAACTCCGTCATGGTGGCCAGAGACGCTTTCGTTCTGCTGCTGGCTCTGGCTGCGGACTAGAGAATGTAGAAGTTCTCTTGAGAAAACCACTAAAGACGCTTAGCCGTTTCTCCGTGGTCAAAGAAGGAACGCAATAAAATTAATTCGAAATTTTTGCGTAACAAATGGAAAGGTTAGAAAAAAAATCATCCGCTCTTCTAAAAAAATGTTAAACTAAAGAGGGGGGGAGGAAGAAAACAACTTTTCCATACATTTCCTCTTAAACTCATATTAGCATTTTTGAAGTGTAAAGGGAGGTGTAGCAATATTACATATTTTTACCCCTTACCGACAGCCGTGCGGGGCTGTCGGTAAGGGGTAAAAATACTTCCTTCAGCCGCTTCATGTTTTGTCCGCGCCCGCCAGATGTCGTGCTTTGGTTCATAACTGCGCCACTAATTAGTGTCGAATCCACCAAGTTGCCCAAATAGGTACAGACGGGTTTATTTATCACAGTAACTAACCCAGCGTCCGAACATGAAGCTGTTGAAGGTAGATGGGGAGAAGTTTCACAGTTGTTGCTAATGGTAGCAGACGTATACGAAAACAGCTAACTGTCTCTTTAACGGCGAAGCTGCGATTATAGCCTAGCTTGTACAAACGCTTGCTAACTTTGTCTCGCTCGATAATTACCCGGGAAAAAATTGTTTTTATTCGGTGCTTTCTGTTGGGGTACACTCGCAGACAACTTTATCTGGCATTTTATAAGTGAACAAAGCGCGTGCATAGCTATGATTGGCGTTCCCGCGAGCATAATAGTAATAATTATACTACTACTACTTATTATTATTATTATTATTATTATTATTATTATTATTATTATTATTATTATTGTTATTATTATAGCCCAGAGAGATCTGGAATTTATTCATAATTAAGGAGGTCAGCCATTTTCAGAATTGGCGTGCCACACCGTGGTAAGAGCAATACTCTTGTGCACTCTTAAGTTCAACGTGGGTGTCTCTCCTTGCTTTTCCTCTCCGTCTGGGCAAGGAAGCAGTCGCGAGGCCACAGAATCTGACGCCCTGGGGTGTCTTCAGAAGGATCGGGCTTCGGCAAGGAGCAGGGTTTTAGCGACCGACTGCGTGCGTGGAGTGCTTACTCTCGCTGTTGGGATAGCGATGGGCTCCTGGTGAAGGTCAGATAGAGGGGTTGCTGAACCACCTTCACTCCGCAGTAATCTGAACACTAATGTCATCATCTGGGAGCGATAGGGTCGCGTGGAGAAACAGCGATGCAAAGCGCATCTGTAGCAATTGTTCCGGTTAAAAGGGGTGTATAGAGGACATACTCCACTGGATAACTGGGCAGCAATGTGATAGCACCGGTGCCCTGTTGATCAAAACAGCGACGTTTCCCCGTGTACGACCGCCGAGACACGCTGCATGAGGCGAAGATAACGTGGTCTGTTCCTGGCCTTTTAGATTAAAGGGAGTCGATGTAGCGCTTTACCGCGCCGACCTGATGCGGCCGTCGCCTCGTCAACGCCATGCCGAGCGTTTTGCAAGTCTGACCTTCACCTCGCGTTTAACGTTCTATTAAACACACAAACGCACGCACACACACACGACTATAGAATTAGCCGACGGTAATATGTGAGCCTGCACGTTTTCCACTAGTTGGAACCCGATCGACATGTCTGCATTCGATTAAGACGTGTAACCCTGTGGTCTTCGCATTTGTTTCCAAATATATTCGATTCTAGAACGGAGAGGAAAAAAAAAGTTGTCGATTGAACTCGCCTTGCAGTACTTATTGTCCCCTGGATCGCAAGAAATCATCTCATAAGACATTTCTGCGACGCCGCTCACGGTCATGGCCTTGGTTGCGTGCTGACGTAGAACCCCAATACTTCGTTGTTGTTTTTTCAGCTTTAGTAGCGTGTAACAGATGTCTGATGCAATCCATGACGCAGAGATGACTCTTCTCGGGTCATCCCTTGCTCCAGCCTCCATTTCTCTGGCCATCGGCGCGCGACGAAGTTCCAGGAATATGAGAAAATCCCGAGCTCCCCTCGCCCCTCTTTTCGGCGAAATGTTGTTTACAAATAGGCGGTGTGAGTGTGCCCGTTCGGAAGCCCGAGTGATCGATCCCTCCGAGGTGGGACAGCGCGCGCCGCGCGGGGGCTCTCGTCAGGTAGCGCCGCCCTGGCGGCCGCGCGCTGCACTAGAGCGCGCAGCGCTGAACTTGACCCGGTTACGTCTCCATGGCAACGACGGTCAATAAACGCGCCGGTGAAAGCCGGGGAGACCTTCCTTCCCTCTTTCCGCCCTTCCCCCGGCGTCATGGCCGCTCTCGGGTTCTTTTCCGTCTGTCGCTCTCCCGCTTTTATTTATCCAGAGACGGATTTTGTTCGCACGAGGTCCGAAATAGAGCCGCGTTTTGCGCATGTCACTCCTCCCTTTTGTTTTTTCCTCTCCGGGCACCGCGGTGCGGCGGACGGGACAGACGCGGTCTGCTCTCTTGTTTTTCCTCCCCAGTGCTGAAGGGGGGTGTCCGACCGAACGAAGGTTATTTCGAGGATACGCTCACGGTCGTGACTAATGGTGGCGGCGGGTCTCGCCGGGGGCTATTGAGTCGGGCCGCCAAGCACGGGGCTGCGTTGCGGCGCGAGCGGGTGGGGTCGCCAGGCCCTTGACGCTGCGCCCGGTGCCGTCTGAGGCCTTTGAGTTTTAAAGGATGGCGCCCGAGAGCGAGAAAGGTCGATCCACCGATGGCGTGCGTGGGAAAGCAAGCTGGAATTTGCTTCCGACGTCAACGTGTCACCGCCAAAGCAGTTCACCTTTCCGCGAATGCGGTTCACTCTCTTTGTCCCTGGAAATCCCTGCTTCAGTTCGGGGGTCGCGGCAGTTTTGACGAAGCCTTAATTTGGCTGTGCGTTTCTTGCAGTGCTGCCGAAATATGTCCGTCTGTGCGGGGCGGACCTGTGGGTAACCAGAAACTCTGTGGTACAGATTTTTTTTTTTTTTTTTTTGCGTGGAAGTTAATTTAGATTTGAGGACTGCGCTACGGAGTATCGTAATAATAATAATAATAATAATAATAATAATAATAAAACCTTGAAGATGAGGAAACAGAAACGGGGACACGCACAATACCGTCTTTGTTGTGGCTGTCCCTTGTTTGTTCAGTCACGGCCGTGGTTTAGTATGATAGTTCACCAGCTACCTTACCGCTAACGTCTGTTTCAATCAACTCCCAAGTATGCTGATTGACCGAGCGGTGTAACAAAACCGAACAGAGAGGAAACTGGAACATCACTTCTGTAGTTCTCTTGAACCAAAAGAGGACATGCATACACATAGAGAATCAGAAGCTGCTCCAATACTTTGCGCACCTACCCAACGATGTAGTCCCAACCCAACCCAGCATCCAGCTGCGTTTCTGGCACGTGCTTTGTCTCGTTGGTTCTCGTTGTGAACCGGATTCTAAAGTGTGCATTTGGGTTGAGGGCGAATAAAAAATATAAAACTTACATTTAATACGTTTCTGCAGGTCACTGAGCGCAGCCAAGTTCGAGCTCGTTGTTTTTCTTGTTCCGGAGAAACAAAATGGTTTGCATAGGAGCGAGTCAGGTTTCGACCTAATTACAACGCCTCGAGCTTCGAAATTTTATATCTCCGGAAGAAAATTAGCTACAGCGTTCACATATAGCTGAATGTTCCTCCTAAGAACCTGGCTTTCACATAAATTTATTTACATGTATATAATAATAAAAAAAAAAATTACCCGCCGCCATCATTGTATGATTTGACGTGGAACACCCTTTAGCGGTTTTCGATGATGTTCAGAAAGTTTCTAATGAGAACCATATAAATGTTTTTTTTTTTTAATTATTTAACTAAATATTATGTTTATTGTTGTTGTTTTGCAATCATTGACGTCTGCGGTGATTTGCAGTTCGTTCCAGAAAAGAGATTTTTATTTTTTTTTTCTCGGCCACCCTTTTTGTAGCGATTTTTGAAAGTCTTGGCGGAAACACCCGGTATATGATATATCGACGAATGACTCGTTTTATGGCGCCCCTACAAACTGTAGTGACAATGTCTTCATTTGCTAGGGGTGGCATGACACTTTCCCGTTCACTCTTGCTTTAACGTGGGATTCCTTAGGGCGACTCAAATTTTCGGGTGAACTGGAAGTTTCGGTCGCAATGACTCTACCCCGCCGAAGCGTTACTCGCTCGTGACGTCATGTTACAAAGGAGCTAGTAAAAGCGAGCTCCTAAGGTCATGTTCAGTGCGGCAAACCGTATACCCTCGTGACCTTTCCTTTTTGCTACAACATAATGTCGGCAGCAGAACTATGCTCGGGCCGTTTTATTCTTTTGCCTGATTAGCCTGGTTGTACATTGTTGCGAAACACGTCTCCATTGGAGTTGTGCCGGAATTCAGGCGCCTTTCGGCTTTCAACAAATTCTAGGAATGGAATGACCCTGACATTAACTCTCTGTTGTTGTCGTTTGCTGTAGCAAAATGGGCAGACATGGTCGATTAATGGGCAAAGGTTGCAGGCGAGCTAGTGGGGCTGCAGCGTAACGAAATTCGATACTAAATAAGGGGACACACTCAAACAGGAACAGACAGGGACATTGCTGTCTGGAATCTTTGTTCTGGGGATAAATTAACTTCGAGTGGATTTCGTTTTGAATTATTTTTGCTACACACACTTATATCTTGCAATCCGAATCACGCAGTTTGGTTCGCGAGCAAGTACCAAGTACGCCCACAATAGACCGATCTCACCAAGCGTTCGGCGCATGCGTGAAGCCGCCATAACTTTAGTTCACAAGAGGCAGGCGGCAGTGCCCTAGACGGCTCGTGCCGTCTCGTTCCCTTCACGCGCAAAGTTCCAGAGAGGTTCGGGCACCTGCAGAAAGACTAAAGTTCCCTCGATGCATTGCGGCAGCGGTGGCGTTGTCAGACTGGCTGGCGAGATCGGTCTATTAGCCACCGACGCTAAAAGTAGGAGCAGACTGACGTCAAGATGACGTTAGCCCGTCGTTCTATGCGCGTGCGTGGACGTGGAGCCACGAGCTTAACGCGGAGGACACGCGCAAGTGTTTTGCAGTTCTCCGAGGAGTTGCCTACCATCCAAATACATTTTTGGTAAAACGGAAGGAAAAAAAAAAAAAAAAGCTGCTCATTATTGTACTTTACCCTTCGGTGTGTTTGTACTTGGTGTAAGAGTACACAAAAAAAGGGAAAACATGTTAAAAGAAGTCAGGACGAATGTGATTCGTTTCAAGGTCGTATTATACCGAGCCCCTTTTCGAAGAAATTTTCCATTCCCGTTTCTGTCCTCTTTATTTTTTTTTTTTTCTATTATGTGAGGAGCCGCCTCGGCGTATAATTTCGTCAGTGATCGCAATCTGGAGGTTCGTTTGCGAGAAAAGCGAGACAAAGCGCTCCGAGCTAGCGCAGTGCGCGGAGGGGGCAGACGGTGCGAAGCAGCTGCGTGGCTTTCAATTGCACAGTCGTGTCCTTCACAGAGCGAAACTCCCGTGACGCATTTGAGGCCCTTATGCCCCCGATGTTATTTTCTCAGCAAATGTCGACGGTCAGAGCTCCCGAAGTGACAGGCTTTTACTGTTGTTTTTAATAGCTGTATTTGTCGTCGCGCTCCGGCTTGTTGCCGAGGTGTCCGAGCGGTGTGTGCGGGGCGAGCAATCTCTCTTTGCATCGACGCTCTTTCGGTAGTTTGGCTTCAAAAGCCTCAATCTCTCTCTCTCTCTCTCTCTTTACTTTTTGCGGGAATGGGGTTGTTGGCAGACACAGTTATCGGAGGCGGAAAAAAAAAACGAACAAACAAACATATAAACGTACATGGCTCGCGCGTGACGTCAGTCCGCCCCTCTTTCTGGTGGCCAGAAGCACCTCAACGCAGCCGAAGCTACTCTCTCACGCACCCTTTCCCCCATTATGTCTGACCAAGTGACTTAGTGCTAGCTATGTAAAGGTATGCCCAGACTTGTACACGTTACTAAAAAAAAAAAAAAAAGCGAGGAATTACATTTGCAATTACTTGTGCCTAAATGTAACTAATTAAAGTTACAATTACACTTCTATAAAAGTAAGTGACCGTTACTTCAAAAAGTAGTTCGTTACTTTCGCGGCGTAGACCAATCTACCCGGTCGCTCTGCTGTCTTGGGGAATACGCTTTCCATTTATTTGCGACCAGCAGAAAGGGGCTGGACGTGGCACCGAAAGTGATCGACTCTCGTCAGACGCCAGACCTCCACCTTCGGAGTTGTCTGGTTCGGTTGAGGTGGTTCCCTGTAAGGAACCGCACGGCATCGCGAACCTCCAGGTTTACTCCGATGTGAAGGAAAACCTTTTCGACGCCCGCAACCTGTGCCACCGGTTGTTGCCTGAAGTTGAGAAGCAGGTCAACAAGGTCTGGGTTCAGGTGCGGGCCGCCCTCCAGGTTGTCGTTTAGTGACTTGCAGCTCGGTCCGTGTAAAGACGCGTCGAACACGATTCTCATCTTCGTGTTGCTGCCCTCTAACAGAACAGCCTGTTGAGGCTTGTAGTACACGCGTTCACCCAGTTCACCCGAGTTTTCTTCTCCCTCGACCCTCTCAGCCATTCCGTTCTCGACGTAAAGCCGGTCTGCCTCGACATAACTTTGCATGAGCCCAGGATTCTTGCTCAGCCTCTTTAGCTGGCCTTCGAGTCTCTTCCAAGCCATCTCTTGGTTGCAGTCAAGCTTTTACATCAGGTTTCCAAGGGAGGCTCACTTCGTACCCTCGATCGAATTCGCTAATGGTTCCCTCAAAGCGCTGCATGATGTCGCTATCGGAGTGATCCTGGACCTCTGCGTCAACGACTCCCACACTCTCGAGCTCCCGCCTCTCAGGGAAAATGTGTCCTCGTTTTCGCTCACAGCAACTCTCAGGACGATCACCTAAGAACACCTGACAACAGCTGAGGTCGACTGCGAGCGTACTGCCCAACCAAAGGCGGTCTCCCCTGCAGTCGATTTCGCGCTCAGTCGTCAGACTCTTCCTATAACACATTCCCGGTAGGGATCTGAGCCCAAGAGGATCCCTACTCCACTGCAGTCGAGTCCGTTCGTGTCGTCGCCCACCGTTAGCCCGAGCTCCTCCATATTCACGAGGATATGTCTTCCTCCGGTCTTGGAAACTCTTGTTCACAGATAGAACGCGTCTCGATGGCGTCTATGTCTTTGTCGTACAATACTTGAAGGCGCGGCTTACAACTTTCCAACCACATCGGTGCTCTTCGGCAAGGTACCCGCCTACGCCGCGTTGCGCAAAAAAAAAAAGAAAAGCGGAGTAGTTGAGATTTTGGTTCCACCTCGAAAGGTCTCCATTTGGTATAGATTAATCCTCAGACCTTTGCCGAGGGAACCGATATGCCCTTTCTTTAATGGCATAAAAACCTGAAATATTTTATTTTATGCTTTGTTACAGAAAAAAAAAAAAAGAGTTATGGAGCATGCCAGCGTGAGCAAAGTTGCAAACGGAAGTTCATGCTCTCGGACTGTGCTATAAAATCGTTCCTGGAATCGCACGCTGACGTATCCGTTTATTTTTTTTTGTTTCTTTTTAAATTTTTGTCGGGCATCCACATTTGGAATTATTTTATTGCTGCCAGATTCCAGCTGCTCAAAAAAAAAAATATACTAAAATTTAGGACAATTGTAGGAGGGGACCGCACAGAACCAATACTATCGAGACAGAAGACTGGATGCTGGACTTTCCACGTCATCTACGGTGTCGTCATAACAAAGGGGAAGAATGATTGCATCTCCAACAGAACCTCACCTATCCCACCGCCAACCCTAGTGGTCCCCTCTCTCCCAAATGACGCCTGTGCCTACGGTAAGCCAGCTGAGGGCACTGATTGGATACGAGTGCTGCCTCAGTGTTCGGCTGGTACTCGTGATCCCACTGATTGGCCCTCGCGCAGCAATCGCGTCCAATCAGTGCCCCGCGCTGGCCTACAGTGGGTTACGTAGTAAATCCAGTATTACGATCTCTTGTCTAGAGAGTGTTGACATGCACTCCCGTGCGTCTACTTTCCCGCACAACTCTCGGAGAGCCAGTCACCGCAACTTACGGAGGCAGCTCAGCGAATGACGATGCCGAAACACATGTTTAGACCAAAAAACGCAGTCTGAGTTGTGACATTAAGCAATGCAAAACGTCACGCTTGCATTGCTTAATATCACAACTCTGACGTTGTTTTTTTTTTTTTTTTTTTGGTGGTCTAAACATATGTTTCGGCGGCGTCATTCGCTGAGCTGCCTCTGTAAGTTGCGGTGATTGACTCTCCGAGTGCTGTGCGGGGAAGTAGACGCACTGGCTTTTTTTTTTTTTTTTAGAGTGCAAAACGCCCCCAGATGTGTTTCGTATCGTCCCTCTCTGCGCACTTTTTTTTCTTACATCGTGCTCTCTCCTGATCAGGGTCATTGTTTCAAGCACTCCAGTTGTCCGAGGGTTGGCTTTAGCGTCACGGTGGCGTGGGCAAAGCGTTATTTTAAATAAAAGTTTTCTCTTTCTTTCTCACGCGTCGCAATGTAATGCGACAATCGCGCCTCGTCTCTCGTGCGTCACCGTACCTTTGTATGTGTATATGCGTCACGTATTGAAAATATACTTTTTTGTTTTTGTTTTGGTACAACAGTCGAATACACGGAATTGTATGTACGCTTGATCCTTCCAAGCCCACCGGCAGATTAAATCGGCCTCGCGAAAAACCTTTGTGGATACGCCACTGGCCGAGCGAGTTTTTTCGGGAGTTGAAGAACTCATTTCGAATACACGTGACTGTTCCTCGGCTTGTCCGGAAAACAAAATCATTATCTGGCGAAACATGTTTGACGAAACTCGGAAGCGCAACGCATGGCGCCTGTCTTCGGGTATCTGTAGACGATTGACGGTCATGCGGCCGCAATGGCCTTCTGACTGGGAGTCCCTGCGGGCGTGAAAATTCCGCTCTGGACAGCGGTGCTGACGCCACGGCGCTCGGGGTCTAGGTTAGCGGGTTTCGATTCTGCATTTCGCCTCCGGCCCCGCTATCTTGGCTGACGGCCGCCGCCGCTCGTGCGGCCTTATCGGACGACTGGTGCAAAGCCCGGGGCCGATGCACCCGATGCGCGCGACAGGAGAGCCGTGCAATCTGGCGGCAAACTCCACCGCCACGTCGGCCCTGTTTCTGGCAGCAGCTAGCGAGCCTCTCACTTCTCGCGCGCAAGCCTCGAAAGCCCACGTGCACGGCATTTTTTTTTGTGTGTGTTTTTTACCCTAAACAAAACCTGGCTGCCCGATTCACGACTTGGAACTTTATTTAGCGCCTCTATCAGTTGTTGTATTAGAAGGTTCGTGTTACGAGTTACGCGCAAACAAAAACCCTCGTTCTATTTTCGAACAATTGAATCCTACGAGAGCAACGCTTGTCGTCACCATATATGCGTGCAGACGTGATTTTAGTCATTTTCTTGGAATGTAATAGGTCCGTTTCCAGCGGTGTTATTCATAATAGGAAAGGCGCCTTTCTTGACTGACGCACGCACGGGAAAAGAAACGGCGGTCCTATTGGTGTGTCTTGATATTTTCGCGATACTGTTTTCAGTTTCGGCTCTGTACCTTCGGATACACGACTCTATAGGAACAATCGGTGAGCTGCTCGCCATGGTCATGAAGCCGTGTGTTGGTAAATGACAAGCTCGCAACGGAGTCTGGCTTTCCTCGCATACAGCGTCGTGAAGCGCTTCAGTTTACGTGCGGACACAATACATGTGATATTGTGGAATCACATTCGAGCGATTGGCGAATCGTATTTTCGCCTTCCACGTGCCATGCGTGGGTTTGCCGACTGTCGTGCTAGTCGGCGCGCCTTATTCGTCTGGGCGAGTTTCTTGACGCACACGGATACGAATCTGGGTAGGGCTCAGTTAAATCCTCGGGTCTCTTTTATGCAACTTGGTGTAGCAAAAGACACTGAATGATGGCCTTTGTTCCCGCAATTTGAGGGAGCCTTAGAAAATTGTATATCCTACAATTTTTTTTTGTTGTAATTTGTAACATACTTGATAGCACTGCGTTTAAATCTAGCGAACGTTTGGCTTTCTAAACAGTATACAAATATTTATTTTATTGATTTATGGCCGACAGCCTGCTGTTTGTGACGATAAGTAGACTGCCCGCTCTCACTGCGTGAAGTGTTTTTAGCTTGCGTTGCGATAAGGTACAGTCCTAAAAATATGTTTCATTTTGCGGGCTCCGCGAACACTCCAGTCGCACATCTGCACCTCCCTCTCGGTTTCTTCTCTCCGTTGCTCCGCTTTCCGCGCACTTCAAGCCAAGCCAAATGCATTTCAGGGGTCGAGAGAGATAGATAGAGAGAGAGAGAGAGGGAGGGGGGGGGGAGGAGAGGGAGAAAATAAAAAAAAGAAGCAAGGGTTACGACTTTGTTGGTTTCAGAGTGCACGCTTTGTTAAATTTCCAGGGGCAAAATGCAGGCACGCCTGAATCATCAGCACCGTCTGGAATTTTTTCTTGCAACGGCTGCTTAAGTTCACTTCGTATCTCGAATTGTCTTTTGGCGTGTTTCTGCGTGTTGTGCGTTTAATTTTTCTTTTTCTCCTCCCCTCGCCTGCTCGGGAGGGGAAATCGCACCAATGGATGGCCATAATGCAAACGATAGCGAGAGATCAGCACTATGAGAGAGGGACCGGCGCCATATATGACGCCTGCTGTAAAACTGGGCAATCAGAAAAGTGCCGTATATCGCGCATCAACTTCGAACAATAATAGTTCAAGCGGGTTCTGGCGCACATAAATTTCGGAGATAAAAGCCGTCGCCGCATTCCACTTCATCCTTCCCTTCCACTCGGTTGGCCGTGTTTTGTTGGTGCTTTATCTCTTTTTTTTTCTTTTTTTTGCTTTCGAATAGACGAACAAACCGTCGACTTGGGCATGACCTTTGTGCGATATGCGTATAGTGGCCAGACGTCATCGCGTGTTTGTTTCGCCGGCGACGGGCGACTCCGGCCATTTCGCGGCGTTGCGTTTAGTGCGTCAAAAATGCAATTGAACTCAACATTCAATAGACCTATTGCTATATTACCCAAGCATCAAGGAGAATGCAGGGATTGGTGTTCCACACGCGCACGCCTTCCACGTATAAAAGATTCGAAGTAAATAACCAAAATAAAGTGTTGACGAACGCGCGTGCAAGATCCCATTTGTTTTAGGTATTTGCCTTAGAAAAGTTACTACTGCTGAGGCCAGCACATGCGGCGCGTGGAACACCAATCCCTGCATTCTCCTTGATGCTTGGGTAATATAGCAATTGGCGACATGCGCGACCGAAAGCGTCGCTGTGGTCAGCCTTCCACGATTGGCCGAACGCTGACTATGACGTCAGAAAAGGATTTATCATCGACGGAAATAAGAGGAATGAAAGAACTTTAATTTTGACGGTGTTGGCAGTGTTCCTTTGAGAGCGCAATGATTTCAAGCTTCCACCATGCTATTTACAAACACCATCGAACTTGTTGTTTGCAAGGTAATGACGTCACTAGGGGGAACCATAGGAGGGCGCCACCAAAACATCTCGCCGCTAATAGGTCTATTGAACTCAGCCGGCCTTCTCGAATAATGTTTGTTCTCGCCGCTCGCTCGCTCGCACGCACACTCGGCACATTTCCATCGGAAAGGCGTACAAGTTGACTCGAACCGTTGGCGGGGTTTCGTAGCCGACACAGGAGCGGGCGAGGAGGTGCGCGGCAATTTCGAGCACTCGAGCGGCGGCAGCTGCGTACGAAGAACGATCAGCCTTCAATGGCGCGTTCACACCAGCACCAAGACACCGGCGACGTTCCTTTCTCCTCCGAGAATCGCCGAGTCCGTCTCTCTCTACTTTCGCGAGAATCTCGGGTTGAATCAGCGGTGGGCCGCTTTCCAAGTTGGCCTTGGTGGGAGGCAGCCGCGCACCGGACCAGACCGGGGCGGGCGGCGGGCCCTTCAACCCGGCCGGCGGCATCATCATCTCGCGGAGGCTACGCCGGCGGCACTCGTCCGTTGCCCCGGAGAGGCCATCAGGCTACTGTCTGGTCCGAGCAAGGGTCGAAACCGCGACACGACAACCGGACAGTTTGGGCTGCCGCGTGAGAGGGGTTTTCTCTATGCACTCCGAGGAATCTAGAGCGCATACTTTCGCGCTAAGCACTTAGGAGAACCAATCATATACATACGTAGGGCGCTCGGTGAATGACGGGCCTAGAAGGATGTTCGGAGCTAAAGAAAGAAAACAAAAGTGTACTGTGACTTGGTAAATGCCACAGGACCGTTTTTTTTTTTTTTTTTCTTCTATCGAGCGCTCTGCGGTAAAGTAGACGTGCCGAATTTCTTCGAGTGTGGCAATTCTGGAGTTGTGATTGAGCGTGTGGAACCCATGGGAATGCATGAATGATTTGGTTGGGGGCGACCTTGGCTTAGCCCGGCGGACAGAGAGCTACGGGGTGAGAGGGGAAGGTGTGTAGAGACAGACCGCAATTTCAGTCCGACTCGGTGGCACCCGGGGGATTTTTAGGGCGCGCGATGGATGGCTCTTTCTTTGGTTGAGTGGAGGCGGCCTACGAGCGAAGAAAAAAAGCGTTGCGAAGGCGCCGCCATCTCGAGAAAAAGCGGTGCCGATAGGTATAGCCCACAGGACGTCGGGATTCGTTTGGTGGAAAATTGTGGCTTATAGGACCCTTGTTGGTTGTCGCTGTAGTTATCGTGTTTATCGGCCATCGGGACGCGCGTGCAAGCAAATTGCGACAATAAAAAAAAAAAAGAAAATTAGTTCAATGGGAGTAGGACAGGCGCTGACTAACCGGACCTGTCTGTCAATTTGATCGTGATGGTAGGAGCATGAATCTGGGGCGCGGGAGTGTAAAAGGCTAAAAACAAAAAAAAAGGGGGGGGGGGGGTGACAAACAACGTGTCAAACCCAGCTACAAGGTTCCTTTCTTCTACACCTTATATATCCTCCTTTCAAACATGATTTAGGATACTATAAAGCGTAGGAACGTCAGATCTGTAAGCCACATACAAGGATAAGGCGTATACACTCTAAAAAAAGCCCGTGCGCCTGCTTTCCCGCACAACACTCGGAGAGCCAATCACCGCAACTTGTGGAGGCAGCTGGGCGAATGACGATGACGAAACATATGTTTAGACCAAAAAACGCAGTCTGAGTTGTGACATTAAGCAATGTAAAACGTCACGCTTGCATTGCTTAATGTCACAACTCAGACTGGGTTTTTTGGTCTAAACATATGTTTCGGCATCGTCATTCCCTGAGCTGCCTCCGTAAGGTGCGGTGATTGGCTCTCCGAGTGTTGTGCGGCAAAGTAGACGCACGGGCGTTTTTTAGAGTGATATGCAATGATGTGTAGAAAAGCCTTATGTTTGCTGAATTTGAGACGTAGTTTGTCGCCTTTTTTCTGTCTCTTGCCCCGTGTATCGCTGTTTGTTCAGACCAGTCTCGGCTTTTACCATCGCACCAGCTCACCTGCACTTTTACTCTTTTCTTTGGATATTAATTCGCCCGTTAGGATCAGCCCGCTCTCGTTTTCTTTCTCCTCTCGATGGGAAACTACAAAATGGCGCCGTTCCACTTGAACCTCTGAAAAATACTAAATGTAATATATATATATATATATATATATTTCCCTTTTGATATGCCAGCTGGTCTAACAACAACTTGTGGTAAGTTCCGGGTAGAATTGTCCACATTTCACTGTGGGCAAGAATCGCAATATCAGCAGGTCAATTACCATAAGCCGCGACTGCTGGCGCGATCCTTCATAAGGTTCCAAAACAAAATGTTTTTAAATTGGTGCGTTGATGATTCGATATATTCTAGCGAGACAGAATAGCAAGAACAAATTGGGCTTCAAGTTTATCTTTTATATTCGGATCTCGAAGTGGTGTCGATGCTGGTCGTCATCGGCCGCCGTGAGACTGCAAGGAGTGGCGGGTAGCAATACCAGCTGCTTTTGGAGTCTTCGTCGAAGGAGTGTCGAAGCAGCAGCAGTCGTCGGCGCAGTCCGCGGCAGCCGAGCTCGGCGGGATTCCTCCGGTCGTCCCCGAAGAGGCCTCTCGGTCCGGGAGAGGTTCCTGCCCCCTTTCGCGCCAGTGACGAGGTCCTTCTCCTCCGGCGGTCCTTGCCCTTCGCCGAGCCCCTGTGGATGGGCCTCCCGCGAGCCGGGTCGTTGGCACGCATTCCGGGCCCCCGCCGGCAGTACCCCGCCGGTGCCCGCGCTACCGTCCCTTTCGTCAATAGGTCGACGCCTCGCCATCGACCGGGCTCGGACATTTGACGTGGCTCTGGGGTTGGGGAGCGCGGCGTCGCCTTGATCTTGGGACGGCCGAAACAAAAGCCCTCGTTTGTCGAGGTCAACGACCCGTGCCTCCGGCGGCGCGATGGCTTCCGCGGGGATGGAGAGGTGGCAGCTTTCTCTTTCTCGAGCGCGCTGATAAACCCCCAACTCGTAGGGCTTTCACTGGGTAGAGTACCTTATACATTTCGATATCATTATCGACGTACGCTTTTCTCCGCGGGCGAGGCTTTGATCTCTAGCGCGGATTGCTTGGGCGTCTGTCTACGTGGATGCGTTGCGTCGGGCTGGCCAGTTAATTGATAGTAAGTGATAGTTAACAATGTACTGGTGTCCCTTCCGCGTCTTCGTGACATTGAACCTCTGTATTGTGAGACAGTGGAAAGTTACGTCTGGAAGAATAGAGACTGTCCCTATCGTTAGAAAGTTGCTAGCGGACAGCAAAATCAGCTTGTATTCGGTTGGCATATAAGGCTATAAGCCAGTGGGGGCAGTCGGCGCTCACTCGCCACCTTCCGCGTCGCACTTCAACTAGATCTAGACGGACATAGCAACTGCGCGGGGCCAACTGCCCCTTGAGCACCCGACGTACGGTGCCGACAGACAAGGAGAGCACGGAATCTGACAAAAAGACATACACGGAAACCCGACCGAAGTGTGCGGCCGTAAATCTTTATTTGTCCCCCAGGTGCGCGTTCGCTTTCAAGGGTAAACAGCGCTTTCCCGCCTTCGTGGTCGGTGTGTGTGTGCGCGCGGCAGGCAAGGCGGGTTCCTTCCTTCCCCACATCCGGTAATTGTGCACGCGCGCGAGCTGCCAAACTGGGCGAAGAAAGTGATTTCCGCGTTGAGCGGAGGGAGGGGGGGGGGGGGGGGGGGGCTTATGGCGGCCGTCGACCCAGCGCGGAAGCAGGGCAGGTGCTGGCACACGCGCCCGCAGTGTCGAACCTGGGGGGAGGAGGAAGCGGAGAGAGCGCCATCTGCGACCGGCCAGAAGGTCAGACCTCGTTGTTTACGCGGGGCCCGGTTCAACGGCCTGGCCCCGCAGCGCCCCAGTCGGCATGGCGGGCCGGCTTCCCGGCTGAAGCCCCGCGCGCGCCACACCGGAGCTACGGGCAGGGACTTCATACTTCCCCCAACACACGCACTCAACGTGGAAGCATACCTGTGTTTACGCGAAAAGAAAATCTCTCGAATAATTGCGGTTACAATATTTGTGAGAGGTCGGTTTAAATTGTGCCGAGTTACAGACAATCGTTGTTTATGGGCACAGAAATAAAGAGACGGGGGTGATTAGGGACGACTAGCATGACGCGTATTTGTTCAATATCGTTGAAATACATAGATTTCCGTTGACGATGTTATGGATTGCACGTTGAGAAGCTATTTTTCCGCTTTGAAGAGAAGCCGGCCAATCATTATGTTGTCTGCTCTTACGCCAGGTGGCGGGCTTTGTTACAGAATTGCTCCAGACGACCGTCCGTGTAAACAACTGATAAAAAAAGGTTGGAAATATTAAGCAGTTCTCAGGGAGGACTTCGTTATTCAGGATTGCCCACCAGCAAACTCCACAAATAAATATGACGAACGTCCAGCGCTCACCGACTAAGTGAAATGATCTCAGCTATTATAGTTTGCGTGCGTTTCTAAAAAAAAAAAAAAAAATGGTTAGCCAACCATCAGAAGACTGAGACACTAAACTGATTCGATCCACGTTTAGAAGGTAAAACGTATCACCGACTCTTCACACCTCGCTCGGGGGCGCATCGGTTACTTTTAATTGTTGTGACGGTGGCAAAAGTACCCGATAAATGGCCACAATCTACTCAACCCTGTCGTAGTGCGGGCGTTGGGGCCCAGGCGTCGTTGCCACTCCAGCGGGGGCAGGGTCAACGACCCGCAAAGCACGGTGACTCGCTTTTCCACGGCTAGTTTGTGCTCGCGCTCGGGCTGCAGCGTTTCCTTCACCGCACTTTCGTAGTTCTAACTACGGCTTGCGTCTCTGAGGCTCGAGCACACGTTAAAAGATGGCGCACCGCCGTCGGAATGTCACCTCGGGAGCATTGTAAGCGGAGCCAATAAACGTTTTGCGTGGCGTATACGCTTATTATTAGGGAGTTGTAGTATATCGTTTTTCTTCTCCGGTACCGTATCCGTAAGGAAAACGCCGCAGCTGCGCATGCGCGCCGCCAGCCTTGTCTGCATAGTTCAAGGTCTTGTGGCGGATTACGGAGCCCTATCCGGGTGCTTAGCGGGCTGAGGAAACGGCCTACTACAACTCCCTATTATTCGACAGTCCGGTGGGTTCCAGTCGCTCTTACCATAGGCTCGTTGAACTGTTCAAGCGACCAGCGTCCTCCAGATAAGCCACGCGTCCCGGCCGAGCAGCTCAAGTGTCCCCCAGGCGCCGGAGAAAGCCGCCGAGGCTCCTCCGCCTTTCAATCAGTCTCTCCGATCGAAGTGATGCAACTGGGCATAATCGGGCGAACCGGGCGAGCCGTGGCAGGGGAAGGGGGGGGGCGACGGACGGACGGACGGACGGGACAGACCACGAACCTTATTACGGTAATTGGGCGCCTGCATATGACGGGGAGCGGCCTCCACAGAGCCCGGCCGGTGTCATTGACTCGACCAGTGGGGCAACGGCCTCCGGTTTTTGGAATGGGTCAGCGGTGGAGGAAAAGAAGAAAGTGGACGCCTCGCGGCAAGCGCCCTCCTCTCGCCTTCCCTCTCCTGCCCCGTCCTCCTCAAAGCCTGTTTCTTTTTTTTTTTTTTTTTTTTTCTTTCAAGGGCAGCGGCCGCTCGCTTCCACGAGGAAGTTTCCTGCCGCGGCGGCACTTGCTTTCACTTTCCGCTTCCTGCGAAGGAAGGAAGGAAGGAAGCCTGTCTTTCCTCTTCCTCCCCTCACCGTTCTTCTCTTGCTCCTACCTCTTCCCGGGGCGCGCGCGGGCGCGTGCGAGTGCGTGCGGGGCCATTGTGCGGCGCACCCAGTGCTGCCGGGGGCCGATGCACTCGCGCGCTTTTCTTCGGGAACAGAAATAAAATATGGCATATTAGGCCTTTGTGACTCCCCGTTGCCAGAATCACCCTTGAACCGCTGTCGTGCGTCGACCGTGCCCGGGGGTTTCTCATAGTGTGAAAAACAAAATAACTAGTTTTTTTGTTGTTGTTGTTTTTTTCAAATATTTATCGATGTAATTGTGCTCGTGTCTTGGGCTGGCAGAAAGACACGCGAAAGCTAGCGCTTAAAGGCTGACGGGGAAAAATTTTGCGGCGACGCGCGCCTCAGAAAAAATCCGCCGGACCTGCGGTTTTTCCTCGCGATCCGAGCTGACTGCGCTGAAGTCTGGGATAGGCGGAGACGGGCAACGATCAGTATTTCGCTCAGACAGGTGAAGAGCCTTTCGCGAAAATGCCGGCACACATTGCAGCCGCTGAGACGGCAGGTTTACGCCTTTCAAGGTTGGCTCGGTGCTGCGTTTCGCTCACTCGATGTTTTCTCCCATACGGCACGCACGTATAGCTCCGTTGATACTTTCGAGATAGCGAGCTATATCTTTTATAGTGCAATTAAATGCGAAGGTGCGAGCGAGATGGACAGGAATGACGAAAATAATCCCCGGGGAAGGAATTAATCGTTGCCTTGAGGCCTTACAAATTTTAGCTACTGGCTCGTTTTATTTCGATCACATTATCTAATAGAAACTTGGCGTTCCGTTTCAATAAGTTTAATATCGTTCCTTCTAAATCATTCAATTCATTCGTATGTATGTGTGTGTGTGTGTCTGCGCGTGCGTGCGTGCGCGTGTGTGTGTGGCGTTTCTAACCGAATATTGCAGCCGACAGAGCCGTGCTATATTTTCTTCGCTTGACGTCAGCAGGCAATGAACACCTACCTCACTCCGCTCCTCGTACAGTGTGAATGACCTCTCAAAGTTAAAGCACATTGAAGTTGAATTTTCTGCGTGTTTTGGCATATTCGAGCCAACTCGCGCGGGCATTGACTCCCGCTTTTTGGAATCTTGAAGCGATGCTGACGTCAGGCACACTCGGCTGGGGCAGGGTGTGCATCCACTGCTGAGTCTGGCAGTACGCAGAAAAACGCGAGCCTGAAGCCAGGACAGTGGACAGATCCTAAAGGTCATTAATGTTCACATTTGACCTCTCGGGACATCGTGTGTTGTTCCCATCAGATCAATAAAAACAGCGTAAAAATGAACACAAGGACAATTAGAAGACACGGACAAACATAGCGCTGTTTGCCTGATTATGCACCGACTCGCCCATCTTCACATCTTACTACAGGTTGTTCCCACATGGCTCCGCCGAACTGCTTCGTCGCGTTGGTCATCTAAAGACTACCAATATTTTGGCTCGGTGAAATCGACTAATCAGGAAAAAAAATATAAATCTCCATTAAATTTTAGTCTAATCATCTACCTCGTCCACCATATTCTATTGACTTTCGTTTCTCTCGAGAAGCAAAGCTTTACCGCTACACTTCATTCTTCTCTTTCCTTTGTGTTTTCGCCTTTGTACGTTCATTTCTTTCCAAGTTACACACTAGGAAAAAAAAAAAAAAAAACCCAAGACCGACATGCTTCCGCTTAAGGCTGGTTCAGACAGTTGCGTTAGAGTGCGTTTGACTGCGTTGCGGCAACGAGAAACCAGGACATCCCTGCTGCTTATATCACGTGCCAAGATGATTCCTTGAATTGGATTCCACGCTTCATACGAAGCACAGATGTGCCGGTGACTCGCTTTCGGTTCTCGACGCAACGCAGTCAAACGCAACTGTCTGAACCAGGCTTTATTCACCGCAGCGAGCTCATGTCCGCAGGAAAATACATCGAGTCCGCAGCTCGATGTAGCTCGGCTTGCACGCGGCGTGCTCCTCGTCCAGCGCATTGTTCGGCAGGCACGCGAGATGGGAACGCGGGGGCTCGTCCATTGCTCCTTGGCGCCGCAGTTCGTCGGACCCTACGGAGCGCCCGCGAAGCTGTCCTCTCCATCGTGTATCGTCGTTGACTGCGAGGGCTCTTCCCCTCGTCTCGCCATCTTGCGCGCCAAAAGCAAACAAATGCCTCGCTTGTTTTTTTTTTTTTTTTTTTTTTTAGTGTTCGCCGTGTTTGGGGAGTTGACCTGCTCGTGGGTACGGAGACAACACTATGCAAATATAAGCACGTGACTTCACCAGATAGTGTTCGTTCTCGGCGTAGATGTCCCGGGTCGAAGATGCAAACGTATATAGGCGTGGTATCGTATACCTGCATATGGTATAGTTGCGGTATTACGCCCCAAGTTGTGCCGATTCACGTCTCGGCGCGATTTAGCCGCGACGGGAACGTACATATCTCGGCATAGTGCCCGGAAATGAGGCACTACCGCCAAATTGTGGCTGCGGCGAAAAGCCGAGCGGAAAAAAAAAAAAAAAAAAAAAAAAAGTCAATGAGAGTTATATAAGCTCGCCTGAGACAAGCTCACCGGAGATAAGCTCACCGCAAAGCCGTTGAATGCAGGGACTGCTGTGAACATGTTCGATCTGATCTCTGCACGTCAGACGCCGGGATTGCTCAGACCTCTCCTCCCCCTCGCGATTCGCGTAAACTTTCTCCCGAATTGGGTATGAAGCGCACGCGAAATTAACCAAAAACATTTTCAGTGTCTGTTACGATTTTTAGATGGCAGCAGTTGACGGTTTTCGTGTTTTTTGAAACGCTCCCTCACTTTGCGTTTTTTTTTTTATTTTACGCAATTACCGCAATAGCAGATTTACTAAGTCAGCATGTGGTTCTCGTTTATCCGTGCCGTACGTGTTCATCGATGTTCCTGCCGGCATCGAGTGAGGCAAGCGACATCCTTCCGTTTCTTCCTTCCTGATTGCGTGATCGAAAGGCGGTGTAAAAAGGGCCAACACTTGTCGGCGCGGAACGCATTCGCTCAGCCAGGTGCTAGCCAAAGCGGACGTCGACCCCGGTAACGGGGCCCACGCCTCCAGCTATCGATCCAGCCCACGATCACACGCTGCCGGGCCCGAGCTCCGAGCGCCGCTCCTCATCGCCGCTCTTTGCTTTCTCACAAAATACGGAAAAGAATCGATCGTCCCGACACTCGGGTTAACGGCCGCCGTAAACCGGCAAATCGTCTTTTTTTTTTTTCCTTCGCTGTATTTGGATCTTGACCATTGGCAGCCGTGGTTGAAGTGTGAAATGTCGGCACGACGATGGAAGATGCTGTTCCGTTGGATTCAGGAGGCGTAGCTGACACGAATCATTATAATCACAGGGTGTGGCAATCGATGGCTGCAGCCGGAGCCTGAAATTTGAAGCTCGGAATACAGCCGCTGACACTTGCTCCTTCCTAAGCTTTACTATAGGACCGAAACAAACAGATGGAATTTGTCCGAGAAACTGTAAACGTAACGATTAGGCTCGAAACAACGGCCCGTGGTTTCGAATCGTTACGACGCGTATAAAATTGGTTTGTCGAGCGGTGTAAGGGATGAGTTACGAAAGGGACTTTATCTCTCGTTCGGATCAATTTTGGATTCCTTCTTGGGCACTGTCTTTCGACGGGGATGTGCGTGCAGTAACAGGACGAAATCTGCAATGTGTCAACCCCGGCGGGTATAGCGGTCGAATGAAGGCTCTCGGCGCTATCACTTTGGCTGAAGGGCGCATTTCGGCTGCGCGAACTTCTCGCGCAGCGGGAACAACTCCCAAAGATATATAAGCTTGGGCTTGTAGCCTTCGCTGTGGCACATGTTCAATTGAGACGGAGCGATACTTAAGCGGCAATTATTTTTTTTTGTTTTCCGTATACATTGGTATTTGCTTGCTTGATGAGCTTATTGTTGGTATTTTATACAATTTCTTCCTCTGTTTGCACTGTTTGGCCCTGCTGCGAGTATGTGCTGCTAGATTTTAATAAGATGGGAAGAGTTTGCGCCGAGGTAAAATTTCGCTTTTCACGGGATCGTTACGATAAGCTTGTGCGTGCTTTCGAAACTTAAATCCATTGAGTATCGCTTCGAATGGCGTACAATTCAATTTGATCTTTGTATTGGGCACTGAAATATTCAAAAATTCCGCAATAATATATATATATATATATATATATATATATATATATTATTTTTTTTTTTTCGATTGTTTGGGCGTGTTTGTCAGCTCTGTTGAGTGCGCTTCTCACCGCGCACTGGTGTACTGCCGAGAAGCAGCCTTCGCCGAGTAGATATGGCGTGATGGTGCTCGCGCGTGCCTATACGGTATCGGAGAAACGAAAAAAAAAAAAAAAAAAAAAAAAACATTTTGCATTTTTATACAGCGTGAAGTAGTCCATGCAGGATTCGGTCGTCGAGAGAAAACGATGTGTTTTGGATTTGAAACGTTTAAGTTTTGATAAAATGAGACGACTGATCTTAAATGTGCATACACGTATCCTAATCCACCTCATAAAAAGGTAAACTCAACAAAAAACGAAAATTTTGTTTTTCCCCTAGGGTTTTTGGGGTGGAAGCGAATATAGTATTGTAGACTATGGTATCCTAAAAAGTTTCGTACATCATTAGCCTTGATTTTGGTCCTTCAAATTCGAGAATTCAGCGAGGATACTTGGGTATAGCTAGGTAATTTCGAAATAACCTGCGTCAGTTGTAGCTGGGCGTCACTGTAGGATTACATTTTGTCATACTCCTTGTTTAGGTACCACCCCTGTATAGTAGTTCGACTGTTCGAGAACACAACCGGTGAAGCGTGAGTGAAAACTAAATGGACGAATACACGCTTGGAAATAACTTTAACATTGCATAGTTTTATTATGACCTTCAGAACTTAAACGGGGCACCCGATTTTGTATTCAAAGGTATTCTGTTCAAACGTTAGGCTCAGCTTAGTGGAATACTATTTGGTTTACCAATGTTTCGAGGGAATGAAACTCCTTGGTATGCAGTGGATGCTGACGAGTGGTCACAGGAGTGGGAAAGCAAAGAAGGCGTGTTCTTTTATTTGGGCAGGCCAACATGTGCATTTTAGCATAGCAAGAACAGTGGAATCAGTGACAATGAAGGGTATCCTTGTGCACCAAAAGTTATATTTGTTCCTCCAAAATAGACTTCAGGTTACTCCAAAAGGTGCTCCAGAATGAATCGCGTCAGTCCCATCATCACTGGTAACCGATTGGATCTCCTGGCCTCTTGCGATGTCAGAAACAATGCCGTCTTTAATTCACGACCTCGAATATGTACGAAAATGGGGGAAAAAATCAAGAAAGGTTAACCAGAGGTATTGCACAAGCATACCCGATTAGAGAGGAGTTGTCGTTTATAATTGAGATTAAATTAATTTATTAAAATATTTCGAAAGAACGTTTAGTCATACTTATGGCGTTAGTTGTTTCTTCTATTGGAAATAAAATTGTAATGTACTGGCAGCACACGTTTTCGCAAAAATACCTCCCACGCTTCAACGTATGCTTGTCCTTGAAGCCCTTCCCAACTCTCAAAACATTCATTTAAAAACAATACAACGCGCAATTGAATAGAAAAAAAATGAGTGCCATTCGGGGGCTTTTTGGGGAGTTTCTTTGCGACTTCTTCCTTCCAGCTTGTGTGACGTCCGCGCTTTGTTCAGTAATGGCGGAGGTGCCGCTTCGAGTCGGACGCGTTCTTGCAAGTACCCGGTCTCGGTTGCACTACAATCGCTATTCTTCTTTCTTGCTTAGTTTTCCGCTTTTGTTAGTTCGTCACTGTTTCTCCGTAGCGATTACGTGAAAACATCTGGAGACTTTGTGGTCGTTTTACCGTTGTCGATGTTCCGTGGTGGCAGCTGCGGTGACACATCCCCCCCACCCCCGTCTTCAATCATCGCTCCACTGAGAAGGGACCGGCCGACATGCCACTTGACAGGCGACACCGGCGATCGCTGCCGCCAACAATGTCCGAAGAGGAAAAAAAAAAAAAAAGACTATAATATGCATTTTCCGGGCGTAAAAACGAGGAAATGCAAACCACATCCTGCGTCGAGCATTATTCTCCGCCAGAAGTCTGGGGATTGACGTGCAGTGTCAACTCGTTTGGAGAGTGCACGAGGTCGCAGTGTTGTCTGCCGTGACGTCACGGGATAGGCCAAATCTCGTCAACGAGATTGGCCGGGAAATTCAGTCAGCGCTCCTTGGCACTGACGCCCCATTCGTCGTGGCGGCGATGCCCCGTGCTCCGCGAGCGGGCGGGTTGAGCCGGAGAGCGGTCCCCGGCGGCGTTTCGGCTGCCCCGGAGGAGGATGCCGTCTGTGACGTCAAGGGCATCGCGCCGCTGCCCACGGGGCGGCGCGACGCACTCGCCCATTGCCCCAGTGACGGCCGCCGGAGTATCGACCTCGGCGTGCCCTAACGCACGCCGCCAAGGGGACCTCCTCGCCCCGCTTGCCGGCTTGCCGCCTCAAGGCCGTCCCGGTTGTTGTTGCCGTCCCTCGCCAACATGGCGGTTCGGAAAAATGGCCGCCGCTTTGTTTGGGCGTGCGGGGCAACCGCTCCCGCACGCGCCCGGCGCCGCGCAGATGTCGCTCCCGGCGTCACCGCGAGCGCTCGACGCTCGTGCACCGCGGCGTGCGGCAGGCTCTTCGATGACGTGCGCGACTCGGAGAAGTTAGCAGTTTTCGTGAACTTGGCGTTCCCAAAAACTGCCAATACCCCCCCCCCCCCCCCCCCCCCCTCTCTCCAAAATACGCCTGCCTCGTTTCCAGTCTGGAGGAAATTGTTAACCTCTGCCCGCTATCTGTCCCATATCGCACGGTGCACTCTACTGTTCCAGCTCGTTGTTCTAATATGTTTTGTTGTTGTTTTTTTTTTTTTTCCGAGTGCTTTTACGAGATAACGCAAGTATGTGTGGATGGGAGATACGGGTTTTCCATATGTCCCCAGCTAGTGCTTGGCGTGCTGGACGTGTTACATTGAAAACCGGGAAACTTCACATGGTAAAACCAGCCAAAAGTATATAAAAAAAATTGAAAAAAAGAAGAAGAAAGGGAGTCTTGTTGTTATTTCCTTCCAAACCGAGAATCTCTATCTACCGAGAAAAAAACATAATCCAAAGGCCGTTGGAAACAGTTATCTGCGCAGAAAGACCGCTCGTACTATTATTTACTATTGTTAATTTTATGATATGAAGGCTATTTAATGCGGTAAAGAGGGCAACTCCTGTTGACATGTATATGAGGTGCTCTTGACATGTATTGCGAATTAACTGTTATTCCCTTCCACATACTCCCCTCCCCTGTCTATACATTGTTGCATACACATTTTTTATGACTGGAAAGAGTGATGCAGGTCACGATGTGCCGACCCCTTCAGCCGTTTCTCCTTTGCCTCGTCCAGAGTCTTTGCCTTGTCATTTTTAGTCTTGGTGACGTGGTAGTTTTTCAGTGCATCGGTTGTCTCCTTGTTTCCATATGGCACATGTGACGATTGTACTATCGCATGGGGTGATCGTTCCCAGTGAGGTTTCTCTGCGAGTCGTTTCATGAAGTGTGTGCAAATTCGTTTCCTTGCAACTTCCCGTTCTTGACTGAACAAAACGTTGCGAAAATAACAAAATTAGTCGCAACGATCGGAGATGAGGCGTTCGAAGGACAGCAGAGACATGGTACACGTTGATAAAGACACTGTTTTACGAAGTTTACGCGACCCATTAGATATGAGCAAAGTCTGCGCAAAATGGTACCTAGAGCCCCCCCCCCCCCCCTTCCCCCCCCCCCCCCCCCCAAGTCAGGAGCAGAACGTCGGGAAACACATTTGCACTGATTTCATGCAACAACTCGCAGCGGAATCTGACTCGCTCGAAAAGATCGTCCCACGTGACGAGACGTAGATATTTCACCGCTCTCTGGAAACAAAGAGACAATAGATTCGCCGAAAGACTGCCACGTGACCGAGAATGAAAATGGCAGTGCAAAAACTGTGAACGAAGTAAAGGAGAAAGCGGCGGCGCTGCTGGAGGGTTTGGTACATGACCCTCAGCAGTCTCCCAACAGTGGAAACTTCGCATGGAACCGTGTGTCGATAGGGGGAGGGGGCGTTTTGAAGGGATAACCGCTCATTTGTACTGTTGTAATAACCGACTGTACTTCTGCCACCAGTCTCGTTATTGTATAGACACACCTCGTACATTTCAAACTGTTCTTAGACACGAAAATCTTTTATATATGGTGGCGGCGGCCGCCATATAGTTGGCCGCCGCTTCGCGGCGGCCGACCATTCGCTAACGTGTCATTCGGTGAAACGTCGACGTTCGCTAAAACGTCATTCGATCGAGTGAGTGCCTCCCCTCGAATCTCGGGGATAGAATTCTGAGCATAATGCGTAGTTTGGGGTGACTGAGAAAATAGAAAAAGGCGGAGCGATCGTCAGATAACCCACACGCTGATCTTTAACAACAATTACGCCGAAGTACACTATAAAAAAACGCCCGTGCGTCTACTTTGCCGCGCAACACTCGGAGAGCCAATCACCGCAACTTACGGAGGCAGCTCAGCGAATGACGATGCCGAAATATATGTTTAGACAAAAAAAAAAAAAAAAAAACGCAGTCTGAGTTATGACATTAAGCAGTGCAAGCGTGGTGTTTTGCATTGCTTAATGTCACAACTCAGACTGCGTTTTTTGGTCTAAACATATGTTTCGGCATCGTCATTCGCTGAGCTGCCTCCTTAAGTTGCGGTGATTGGCTCTGCGAGTGTTGTGCGGAAAAGTTGACGCACGGGCTTTTTTTAGTGTGTAGCGAAGCAGCCAGTGTGATTTGGATCTTTTTTTTTTTCCTTTTTTGGGGGGGGATTTCACATTTGGTTAGCTGATTGTTTCATCGTTGTTGAAGATGTCGGCCTTCTCATCCGCAGGCGCGGCGCTGAAAACAAAATAAAACGAGGCTGTGGAAGCTGAAAGCGGATAGAGTTTTGTATGGCCGGGGACCGGCTTTATTTGCTAGGCCGCGTGACGCATCGGGGGAAACGCTCCAGCTCGCAAACAGACGCGCCACACACATACACAAACGCTTCGCTCTTACGCAAGCCCTCCGGAGAAGTCTCAAGGTCAAACTAGGGAACGGAACTCGGCGCGCCCGGCGAGGAGGGCGCGAAGCCTGCCTAGGGACGCCGGCGCCCCAGATTTCCCCAGGCGCTCCTCTCGGGACGCTGCGCCGCCTGCGCCGCCTCGGCGCTCTGGGTGCAACAACCGCCCATGACCTTGACGAGCCTGGGTCAGTGCGGCAGCGAGGGCATCCGACAGTCCTCCTCCGCCGGCCAACAATGGCCAGTCGCATTCCGGACGGACGCTAATCCCCGGCCTATCGCTTGCCGCCGGCCGGTTGCTGGTGCCCGGCTGAAACGAAACAAACCGGTCACTTTTCGGAAGAGGAAACCAGACTACGCCCGAGGGCAGACAGTCGGGGCGTCGGCGATCGGTTGGCCCGGGTGACGTTCGGGTTGGCCGCCGCGGGTGCGGACCTCCCCGGAGAAACGGGGGTCACGAGGCGATCGGCCCCGCGTTCCTCGTGACCGCTGGACTGAGGGGGCGGCTGCCCGGTTACTACGAGTCTGGATGCAGCTCGGAGGAGCCGCGGCAGAGGGTATCTGCGGTCACCCTAGCGGCTATTCGTTCCCCTTTTCGTTCGAGCTTAGGAAGCAGCTGGCCCAGAAAATTGCTTTTCATTTTAATGTAATTTTAAGGCAGTCGTGGCTTTTGCATTCGCCATGACGCCGGTGTATCATTTTCTGTTTATAAGACGTTCAGATAAATTTGAATAACAATAGAAACTTGGATACAGAGACGTTTCGGAAAGACTGTTTCCGAAACGTCTGTGTTCCGAAACGCCTGCATATTGAAGTCTGTATTGTTATACAAATTTATCTAAACGTCCTTAATTTCGTGATGAAAAATATTTTAAAGTACACTTTCTTCTATGAGAATAAAATAGTAAATATATGTTTTAGATCGTAATCTAAACCATAATACACGGAGAAATTAAAAAAAAAAGGGGTATAACATTGCTGAGCAGTTGTGTTGCACGTGAAACTTGTAACGTCTACGCTCTCGGTGCCCTGCATCGGTTAGCTTAGCGACTAGCTTAACGCGTAGCATGTATACTCGATAGTGATTTCTGGAATGGAGATGCCGGCGCTAACCCGGGTTTTAAAAACGCGTGACAGTAGTAGGGAGTTTTCGTAGACTGTTTTCCCAGCTCCGCTACGCGCTTCGAATAGTATATGTATGTGTATCTAAGATTAGCGTTATGTTACTTTATCAAGACGCACAGATTTCAAACGCCTAAGCATCGTTTCTTCCTCCGATAACCAAATTTTGTAAGAACTACTTCGAGCGGCGCATGAAGGATGCGCGAAACTTCCCTGTCAGCGGCGTGGCAGAGGGATGACGAAGGCTCTTTCTGCGATTCATAAAATACCCGCTTAAGTTTACAGTGGGGCGTTTTCATTGGGATTTTCACCACTGGGGAACCCTGTGGGGAAGAGCGGGGAACCCAGTGAGGAATAAAAAGTTATTCGATGGCGGTTACGGCGTCCTTCATGCTTGCGTAAGATTAGTTCTCTCTTCGGTGTGACTCTATCCTCCACAAATATTTCGCCCTGCGCTGACGGGTATTTTCCCAGTTGTTCCGTCGGTCGAGTGCATTTCCTTTGGCAAATTGCCTGTCGACAAACGCGGTTGCCACGAATTGACCGACTTGCCTCTGTGAGACGCGGACGCCAATGGGCACGCGCGCAGTCGAGATCGCGAGCTGATTCGCCGATTCTTTAAAGGCGCTTACTCGGAAGGCCGTTGAAGTCCCCCATAGAGGTCTAATGAATTGATTAATATGGTTTCTGACTATTAGCGGCGAGATGTTTTGGTGGCGCCCTCCTGTGGTTCCCCCTTGTGACGTCATCACCTTGCAAACAACAAGTTCGATGGTGTTTGTTATTAGCATGGTGGAAGCTTGAAATCATTGCGCTCTCAAAAGAACACTGCCAACACCGTCAAAATTAAAGTTCTTTCATTCCTCTTATTTCCGTCGATGATAAATCCCCTTTCCGACGTCATGGTCACCGTTCGGCCAATCGTGGAAGGCCTACCACAGCGACGCTTTCGGTCGCGCACGGGGCTAATAGCGTGATGTGGAGGCTGCCTCGAACGCTAGGAGCTCGTGTTTATGGACTTGGATAAAACGTCGACCGGCTGCGGTTCGTCCAAATTGTCGGAATTCGGAAGAAAACGAAGTACGAAAATACATGCACTTCGTTTCAGAATGGACCTCTTGGCGAATATGTGCTGCCACCTAGACTTGCGAATCGGTTCGAGACTAGGTGACTGGAAAACAACGCGCGCCCAAGGCCTCTCCCACCCGTTCTACACCCAAAATGTCAGCTACATCCTGTTCACCCATTGAGGCGATGTGACCTAGATACGGCTCCCCCAAGCTCACCTTTGTCCCCATCGTGCGTAATCTTCCGCCCCGAGGTGGACACAACGAAACCGCTCAAAGGCGAGAAATGCAAGATGGTGGATTGTTTGGAACTAGATACTCTCAAACCCAGGCGCATGAAATACTACGCGCATGCGCACCGCGTATTTCTACAAAAGGTCCATTAACGCCTCATAGCTGTAATACAAGAATACGGGGACAAGATATTGCCGAGTTTAACGAGCGTGTGAGACATTGCAACCGCCCAGTTCTTTGCACTGAAAAGAAGAAAATAAGTTACGGGGAATAGCTACGAACACCGTGGCTGTGCATTTTTTCTTCAAAATGATCCCGCTGAAACTGCAAGGAGGCCGTGCTTATGGACGGGTTCTTGGCACGATAACAGGACTCCCCGAATAGCGGTCGACCACATATATCGGTCGTGCTCAAAGTATGGGGAAATCGACCGCGACGTACTCAACTAAGAACAAAGAAGCAAAACGGAAAAACAAAGCCCGCCCTGGCGAAAGGTGGTGGTGGCAGCGGCGGCGAGAAAGGGAGAGACGCGGGAGGCGCCGTTCTGCCCCTACGTGTTTTGGTTTCCCGATGAAGGGGGAAAAGAAGCGGCGCCGGCGGCTCCCTAGCCGCCGCGTCAATTCCCTAGGGTCCCGGGAGCCTTGAACGCGCCGGTCGTCTACAGGCCGCCTCGGGAATCCTGGCCACATGACCCATTTCTTGGCAACGGCGGCGGCGGCGGCAGCACTTTCACCGGCGGTTGCGGAGCATCGTCCGCTGGGACGACTCGCCGGGTCGCTCACCCCGGCGCCGCATTCCTGGTTGGTTCGTTCGGTGCGGGGAAAGGGGGGCGGATTACGCAACTGGAAGGGCTCTTCGCGCGCGCCGGAGGGTGGGGGGCTTCCTCCCTCTGTTGCCCGCCCGGGTATTTATATAACCGCGCTGGTGGTGTAGGAAGGAAGGGTTCTTGTGTCTTTCCCCCTGTGTGGTGCGCTCCGGAGAATAGACCGGTGTGAACGGGTCATTGTGGCCGTCGAGACACTATTCGGGAGATGAACGACACCTCGGGGATATACCGCATTTTCCGGCGTAAAGTCCGCAAAGGCCCATTTAGGTCGAAAAAAGAAAAAGTTTTTGCTTAGATAGTCCGCACCCTTTGCATAGTCCGCACGCCGCGCATAGTCCGCCCCTGGTGCTTAGTCGACACGAAAATCTTCTCATACACGCCACACCTTTTCAAATGTCTACGTTCTTAGCTCACAAAGAAGCTTGCATTAATTTATACACAAATCATCATTAACACATTATTTCATTAAAAAAAATTCGTCACGTCCCATCATAATGAACGATCTTGAAAAACAAAATTCCTATATAGTCCGCACGCGTAGATAGTCTGCACAGGCTAAAATTTCAACTTTTAAACATGCATAGTCTGCGGGCTATAGCCCGGAAAATACAGTATACCCATGTGTGTAGTGTCCCTCTCGTGTTTTTATTCCCTGAACAACTGATCAAACTTCGATGCATACAAATCACACTCCGATCAAGTCCCAAGTGCGACCAAACCCGGATTTCCTTAGCTGCTCTGGCCATCGATTCCTTGTTTTCACCGCCTGTACTCGATGTGCGTGCCGTCGTGATTGCGATTTTATGTCGCCACCGGCACTAACACGTGCAACGCAGACCTTCGCGTAGTTCCTGCGACTGACAGCTAAGATGCGGCGTAACGGCACAGTGAGATAACACTATCGCCGAGCTTCACGTAACGACAGGTTACGCCTTGCGGTTATGAAGACGGCAGCTACCACAGTTTTGCTGCTCCAGCGTCTCGTGTATAGACTTGTAGCTCTCAAGTTTCGAGCAGCGCCCCTGGCGGGAAAAGGCAAATGTTTTAGGTCGTGTTTCGGTTACGCAGCATTCGAACGCTATAAAAGAAAACATGGAAAGCACAATAAATGAAAGAAACAACAAATCTTATCGTTTTGATATGACGCTGAACCCGTGAGCACTCATACTTTGTTGATATAACCTTTTTTTTTTTTTTTCTCGAGGACAGGGTCCGTTAGACGCTTATATATGCTTGTGACTCGTGCATGATCCGACACCGCAGCGCCTCTTTTATGGTGACGATAATAGGAGAAAGGGAACAAGGGGGGCAAAGGACAAACTCAAATCTCCAAACACAGCTAGGTGACTGGTGCGCGACTGGATTATTATCATTATTCTTGTCCTGCTCCCTTGCACCTTTACATTAATTGCATTATCATCATAACCTTAAAAGGTAGGCCGTTCATCCTCGTTGGTGGTAGACTGGTTGCAGCTGTTAAATCCTGTTTAGTCTACTGACGTCTGACTCCTGGTTAGCTCAGTTGGTAGAGCGCTCCACTGGAAATGGAGAGGCCCCTCGTTCGATACCAGGACCAGGCGGATTTTTTCGGTCGCGCACCAGTCACCTAGCTGTGTTTGGAGATTTGTGTTTGTCCTTTGTCCCACGTGTTTCCCTTCTCCAGGGATTATTATCGTTATGCTTGTCCAGCTCGCTTGCACCTTTGCATTAATTGCATTATCATCATAACCTTTTTATGGTCGCGCCTTGCAAACGCCAAAGCGTCGGTTTATGCCAGCATTCCATGGTCGCGAACGCGCCTGCGCCCCCTGGCCGAGAGAAACGGCTAGTTCGGACAACGATGAGATGAACGACCCGAAAAGGGGCGAAATGGAAGCCCGTCATAACGTACCCGTGTATTGCCGAGTCTGGTGAAGGATACGTACCCGCAGCGGGCCCATGCCAATGCGGCTCAAAACGCGCGTCCCTGAAAAGTAAAAAAAAAAAAAAAATAGCGCGAAGCGCGTCACCGCACGTGGCAGGACGCGTTGGCACCTGCGCGCGAGAGCCGCGGCAAAGCAGCCGAGCCCCTGCATGGGCTTCCTCGCTCGCTTGGTGCAGGGTCGTCGCACCCCAGCCGATCGATCCGCGGCAGGGAAGACGACCTTCCGAGCAATGCTCCCTCCCGCCAGCCGAAATACGCTGCGCACTACGTCTTTGTGCAGTGGGAGGCGCTCCGGCCAGTCCGGGATCGCTGCGGTGTTGGCGGCGCGAGAGATGGGGTCGTGACGGGACAACACTGCTGGGCGCCCTCGTACGCCATCCCCTGCTGCGCTCAAACGGTCGCTGCAATTTCGCCACCACGTTCGTCTCTTGTGCATGGTGGGCTGGATGTTTACTCCGCTCGTCGACATCAGGCTCTGATCGGCCTCAGTGACATTATCACGAATAACTCTCTCCTCCTTTTTTGGTATTGCATTTTCTAATAATAATAATAGTAATAATAATATGAATAAAATATATCTGGAATACGAAAAGGAAAGAGCGATTATAGGAGATGAAACAAACGACGAAAGCCTGCGTCTCCTGTTTTGCCTTGTATGCCCCTTTTTTCGTATTCTGCTGGGACGGTTGGCAGGCTCCGTTGCGGTCCGTTGTAAAGCCAACACGCTTAACCATAATACTTGTGACCATAAAAAAAAAAAAAAAAATCTGCTGTTACTTTTTGGTTGTTACTGCGTCTTTCTTTTCTTGCCCGCCAAGTATTTTTTTTTTTTTTTTACATTTGTTTTGTGTGTAAATATTACACGGCCCTTGAAACGTAAGCGTAGCAATACATCCCTCGCCTCATTGAACGGCAGCAATTTCCTAGAACACCTTGTTAAAGATCAAGGGGCTTCACAATTGTCGGTGCAGCTGCGCCATCTTTGAAGCACCTGTTTTCTTGACGTCAGTCCCAACTTCGAAGTAAGAAATACTAGTTCCGAGTCGTGATGGCGTGACGGCTCTTCTCCAGTTGCACCCCTTTACAGGTGGCGATGCGTCACTCCACAGATCTACCGGGATGAATGCCTGTACTTCACCTTCCCGCGTGCCCTTTTGCGCATGGCCGAGTGCGTCGTGCCACCTGCATCTCTGTCTTAGCTTGTTGCTACCGGCCTGCTTTCAACGGCCGCGGCGGAGACGCACAATCAACTCGACAATGAGTCGGAATGCAGTTGGTCAAAAGGGCAGCTTTATTCCATATTTAGACCGTTAAGAGAGAATCTTGAAAGCGTGCAAGCGAAACATACGGATGCTTCGTTTGTTCGCTTTTAGTCCGTTTCGAATAGTTGGGTTCTGCAACTATTCAGATACCCGATTACCCTAATAATGTCATATGACACTTTTTTCTTCTTTTTTTTTTTTGGTGGGGGGGAGGCAGGCACGTATCCAGGGGGGGGGGGGGCCCATGGGGCCCGGGCCCCCCCCCCCCCCCCCGAAATCTTACATTTTGCTGGGGCCTACTCTCCCCCCTCCCCCTCATACAGCATTTTGTCATGGGCGGGCACCCCCCCCCCCCCCCCCCCGAAACAAAATCCTGGCTACGTGCCGGGGGGGAGGAAAGGGTGTGTTGTGGGTTATTTTTCTTCGGATTTTCTGAGAAAATAATACTAAACACCGAGGCTTGTCTAACCTAACAAACAATATCCTGTTGGAGAGCGAAGCATTATTGATGTTGCTATCACGTACGCTTTCCTAGAGTTCACCTGCTTGGAGAAACACCCATAATAGAATATTGATGAACGAGGGATTTCTTGTTGGGCAGGCGACAAAATACCAACCTCGATTAATGGTAGCAGTACGCTTTCCTGCGGTCATTTATTTTCTCGGCATGGGCTATCGCCCGAAACCGGCGAAGCGAAGGCGTACACAATTCGTTGGATATTTCCTAGTGCGAAAATTCGCTCAATTCCCATTTCTCCGAAGATTAAGGAGTGCTTAAATTTCTAGCTCTGATACGTTGAGGTTCATCACATCCGAGTTTCTAGGCTGCCTGATAATCAATGTGCAGTTTATTTGAATATAGCTTTGCAATGGGAAGGTCAACAGACACTCCGATTTAAGGTTATCTTTGCAGGACAGCTTTCAAACTGATCAATCACTGCCGTCCTGTGGGGCTGATGTCCTTTGAAAGCTAAGAGAGGTTCTCCTGCCCCTAAGATTGCCCGTTAAAAAAAATAATAATGAAAAAAGATCGCGGAAGCCGTTTGGATTTTAGACACGGTTTAAAAGATTCAGGTAGTGGTTGCGTGATGAGTTTGAGACTAAATCGGCTATCTCATTGGTCCGTAACGCACGTTGCCGAATCTCGGAGGGACTCTCGCTTGAATAACCGGCTCAGCTTGTTCCAAATCAAATGAGTGCAGATTTGTTTATTTGAGTGTGGCCTAGAATCGGGGATGACCCTTGTAGGATTAGAAGCGATGCGTCGTCTGATGCGTGGTCAGTGTTGTAAGATGGTGGGTTTGAGTGTGCCATATGGAAGGCCCGAAAGCCAGGCAATACCTCGATGTCCGTTGTAGATGTTTTCGCGGTAGCTAATGTGTCGGATACGTGGTTGTTTCTCTTTCGTCTGAAGCCCGGTCTGAGCTCGTTATTCCAGCTGCACTAATCTGATCGACAGCCGCGTCTGGGTATACAATTTCGCAAGTTAGGTTCGTAACCACGCTACGTGGAGCAAACACATACTCACACACACACGCAAAAAAAAAAAAAAAAGACGCTTGGGCCACAGCGAGTGGACATTTGCTTGCCGCCCAGGCGGGAGGGGAGGCCAGGTTGGTCCCAGACTGCTGTCGGCCGTGCGGTATCGCCAGCGTCGGGGTCTGCTGAGTGCAGCTACGCAAGCTCTCCGTATTTCTTTCTCGGGAAGAGGAGGGGAGGACTCAGACAGTGAGAGATTGCATTTCGAAACTGTGTCTCGCGCGCCGCGCTGTAAACAACGAAGCATCGGCCGAGGCCTTGGCGCCTTCCAAGGCCAGTCGAAGGAAACGACAAAACAAAAATGGGAAGAGAGGGAGCCATTTTCCCTTTCGTCATCCTGCGCGCGTGCAGGCGCGGCTTTCCTGCTGCGCAGTTGGTCGTCTCCGCAGTGGGTTCTAACTTCCCATCGAAAGGACAGCGGACTCGGCGTGGAGGCACGGTGTCCGGGAACGGGTTCTCGGTGGGGGCACGGGTCGCGATGGTGGCGGCCTGTCGGGGGCGTTCTCGACGCGCCGCCGGTGGTCGTCGGTCCGCGAGAGGCACCTCGAGGGGGCCGATGCCTCGGGCAGACTCGGTCAACGCACTGGACCGGGTCCACGGCGCCGCCTGAGAGAAGCGCCTCCGGAGGGAGGGAAGCCCGCCGAAGCTCCTCCCGCCACTCTTTCCGCGCCGGTGAACAACAAAGTGAACAACCTTTCACTTTGGCGCGCGCACACTCGCCGATTCTGGCACCGGTGACGCCTGGGTTTGGCTGCTCGAGTCACGGACAGCCCAAGAGACGCAGGGCGAAGCATCTCATTATCGCTGCTCAGCCAATCAGATTGCGGCATTAGCCGGTAAGGACGCCGAAGAACCAATCGCGAAGCGAGAAGCATGAATTAACATAATAAGCCACACCCTGAGTTTCTTGAGCTGTCGCTGTCAGACTGGTTCACACATTTGCGCTGCACTGCGTTGCGTCGTAAGGGTCGCCATAGCAACAGCTCGACGCAACCAGTCTTAACGAACACTCTAAAAAAAAAACCCGTGCGTCTACTTTCCCGCACAACACTCGGAGACCCAATCACAGCAACTTGCAGAGGCAGCTCAGCGAATGACGATGACGAAACATATGCGTAGACCAAAAAGCGCAGTCTGAATTGTGACATTAAGCAATGCAAAACGTCACGCTTGCATTGCTTAATGTCACAACTCAGACTGTGTTTTTTGGTCTAAACGTATGTTTCGGCATCGTCATTCGCTGAGCTGCCTTCGTAAGTTCTGGTGATTGGCTCTCCGAGTGTTGTGCGGGAAAGTAGATGCACGGGATTTTTTTTAGAGTGCACGATTTTCATTGCCTCTCCTCCTCGCTACGTCCTGTCGAGCTGGTGAACCTAAGCGAGGAGGAGAGAAGCGAGGCCAATTCCCCTCGTTCTCAAATTGTCTAGGAGGACAATGACGTCATAGCCCTCGCTTGATCCCGCCCTTCTTTTTGAAAAGTGCGGCCATCCGTTTGAGATATCGATGGATGAGTGATGTTTTGGAGTTCGTATAGCGTCCCGTTCAACGCTTCTGTGGCCTTATTTCGCGAAATCCAAATTTCGGTTCAGTATCCCTTTAAAGGCGAGCAAAGCGGAGGACACGGCCAACAGTGTACGTGAGGCATCTCTCTCTCTCTCTCTCTCTCTCTCTCTCTCGTGACTGTGTGCAGAACCGAATGGCTCGTGTAGACGTTCGTAGGGTGCCGAGATAGTCGGCCTTTAGATATGGCGTCGTTGCCACCGATGTGTAGTGGGACAGTGTTGCCAGCACAGAACGACCGTAGCCTGGGTCTCTAAAACACCCGCTCCGGTCTAAAAGTAAATCGCGTCTCGAGTTCGATGTGGGGAACGAGTTCACACGATTTTAATCCGGTCACCGAAATACCGGACGGAAACGGTGAAAATTTAACCTTGGAATCCTCACTACGAGCCTGTAATTTGTCGATAACCACATTTTCATTCCATCGCCAACCGGATGCCGTGACGTCATTGGTTGACGACACGTCGCGCTTTCTCGTCACTACGGGGATACGAAGGCGCACTAAAAAGGCTGCTGGCGCCCATGAGACCTCAAGGAGTAGTTTCTGAGTGATATGCAGAAATGTGATTTCTAGAGGCACGTTGGTACTCTTTAATCGCATGATACGGAGATCAGGCCCTATGTTGTCTGAAACGTTATTCTGGATTCTGGAGGGGGGCGGGGGCGTATTAATGTTAGAGTTGAGTGGCCCTTCAGTGATTCACGAGTGCTCGTCGGTTCAACGCCCCTTCCACATTCAGACCGGCAGGAGTGGAGCGAAAGCTTTCGCTCCCTGCCCGCTGCCGAGCGCTGGTACACTCGGCCATTAACCTTCCGCACATGTGCACTGTCGGTGGACACTTACGTGTTCGGGGAACTGCTCTGACTTGCTCTGTAGCAAAGGCAAATACCGTCACCCTGAGCTTCGGATGACGAACGAAAACGTAACTCGGAATTGTTTCGCCGACGCTCGGCGCTTTATTCGTCAGGCGCTTCGGTTTGGCCGCTGTGCTGGTTCCCGAGTAATTGTCCGGTTCGTACCGCATTCGCGAAGCGGTTCCGAATGTGGTTGGTCCAATATCCAGCTCAGTTCCACGTGCATTTGATGACGACTGGGAGCGGACGCGCTGTGCCTTTACGATGCGCAGGCAGCGCTCGAAACCGCGTATGAGAGCACGACCAGCGGCGCGCCGGCCTCGTCCATGATTCCGTAATCGCGTAATCCAACGAATGTCCACCGATCTGTTGTCGAGAACTAACCTGGTCTAAGGGCAACTGTACTCGATAGCCCAGTCTCGATAAGTAACTCGCCTAAATTCGTCAACACGCCTGGCAACCTTTTTTTTTTTTTTTTTTTTTTTTTTTAACAACAAAAGTTATTTGCTGCTCGTTAAAGGGCCCCTGAAAAAAAAAAATCGTTTTGTTTTTATTTTAAGCAGTTTGGTTGGGACACGCGTGTCAAAAAAATAAATTTTACGCGAAAAAAAAAAAAAAATTTAGAGCAACATTGACGGCGAGAGATTTATGTCACGGAATGGTAATTCGCTCTTTCGACCTCAGCGAAATGGTTATTCCCTGTTGCCTCCTCAACGTGAAGGTGAAGCCGATCCAACTAGATCCGACTCTCCTCCACGCGCCCGAAATGCCGAGAGAGAAAATAAGTGGAAAGGGCGTGACTACCGACTAAATCGCGTCTCGCGCCGTCAATATTGCTCTAAAAATTTTTCCCGTAAAATTATTGTTAAACCCTTTTTTTTTTTGGGGGGGGGGGGGGGGAGGGGGGGAGAGCGGGGGGTTAGCAAATTTATTTGTCAACCACGTTCTGTCAGTGTACCAAATAAATAAGCGAGGGGAACATTTCAGACTTCACAGTGGGGTTCAAGAACTCCCTGGTTGAATTTAAATTTCTCGTCGTTACAGGACATTGTCTTTAACGAAATTAATGCCTATTACCTCAATGAAGTAATTAGCGAACCCTGCTGAACAGCTTAGTGTAATTTCCTTTACGTTACATTTACCGGGGAAAAGTAATTTAACCGCTGTTGTCCCATTAATGTAATTTCTTTCTACTCTTGGAATTACCTCCAGCGAAATAAACCGGTAGCCGGCACCGCTGGAGCGGAAGTCAGCGTTTCCTTTCACAATTTGCTGCTTCTCGGTTAATAAAATACAGACGAGTTAAAACGCTGTTGTACCGGGTCAGTACGCGTATAAGCTCTTTAGTGTACAGGCATAGGCGATAGAAAGGTCTACGAACTTCGCTAGTAGCATCTGCGTTGAAATTAGTATTTCGATTACTCACTTTTTTCTTTTTCTTTTTTATTATTTAAGGAGAAATGGCCCTAACAGCTGTAGCTTAGTGCCGTTTTCACGTGCGTTCAGAAGTCCGCGGGGATCTTAGAACGTAAACAATGGCGGTAAAAACGAACGAAACCATTCGGCACATGACAAAGGCTCCGTCATGTAGTGTCATACCCGGACATCGCGTCTGTCCGCCTTCGTTGCTCCGTCGCACTTCCAGTTGCTCACCGGTGTACTTCCTGTTTTCACTTTTGTCGATCGGTCTAGACGCTTTCCCTAGACGTCGCTACATTTTTTTTTTTTTTACTGCCTTTTTTCTTTTTTGGAGTCTGTCGCGTTCGCTTCCCTGTTTACCAAACTGGTGAAAAGCCCGTCTGCCGGTCCATCGGCTCCCCTTTGTGCAGCGGGCTAACTGCAACCCGTCTCCCTCGGAAAGAGTTCGGCCAAGGGCCAGATGCTGCAGCCGCACGTGCGTCTGGCCGCCGACACGCGCTCGACAACCTCCTCCTCCTCCTCCTCTTCACACAGACAAGGGCAAACGCCGTCTGACCAGGAATAAAAAAAGAGAGGGAAAAGTGCCGCCACTGGGGGAAGAAGAGTCCGACCCAGACAGCGCGGGAGTACCACTTTGAACCCAAACAACAGCTGCCAACTCGCCCGGCGAACCCGGGCGCGCGAGCGGCCACACTCCCGGCGCGTGGTCACCAACAAAGGCGGCCGAGCTCGATGATCGGTACGAGCAGAGAAAGCATCGAGAACACCGTAACGGCATTCCGGGGGTTCGAAACCGAGCCCGCGCAGCTGCCGTTGGAACGCCGGGTTCAGCGGCTCCGTTAGGGCAGAGGCGGAAATAATCAGCTGCGGTTCGCCCCCTGCGTGTTGTGTGTCTCTATGTGTCTGTGTGTGTATGAGTTGGGGGGGGGGGGGGGGAGAGGAGAGGGGAGGTCCTGCACGGAGGGCAGCCGAGTGGGTGGGGGGGGGGGGGGAAGAGAGAAACCGCCATGGTTTTTGGACTTCCGCACGCGCAGTGCACGCGCCAAGCAAGGAGAAAGTTGGTTTTGTGCGCTTCGAGGGGGGAGTTCCTCCCAGCCAAAACAAGACCAGCTGGCGGTCGCGAAGGCGGCAGCACGCGTTGCTTTTCGCTTCCGGGTTGATCATTATCCGAGGGCGGAAGCAGCCAGGAATCTGGCGGAAGGAAAGGTCGCGGACCGGAAGAAGCGAGCAGACCGACGCGGTAGAAAGTGAAAACCCTGGAAAGCAGCGGCGGCCGCTCGTGCCCCCCCCCCCCCCCCCCCTCCCCTCCCCTCCCCTCTCCTCCGCCTGGGGCGACGACCTCGGCCCAAAAAAAAAACTTTCCTCTGTGTCTCGGTGCCAGCCTCGTGCGTGACGTCAGCCAATGTGTCGCTTTTGACGACGGCGGGGGAGCCGGCCGGAAGTCCTCGCCGCCTTTGTTCCCTTCGGAGTGAACAGAAGCTCGGCGAATGGCGACGCTCCAAGTTCAAGCGCCACCCGACTCATTAATGTCCGCACGTTTAGACCCCCTCAGCAGGCGCAACTCTTTTTTTATCAGGGGTGTGCAAATGGTGGTTTGGATGAGGTAATTGTGTTGTGTGCGTGTGTGTGTGTTTGTTCTTTAGACAGCGGGAAGCTTGTCAGCCCCAGTGGGCGTCTGGTGCTTCCGCTATAGATAAGAAATTTAATCTACAGCCTGGAGGCTTAAACGCGCATCACGCAGTAGTGATACACGACCGCACGCCGGTACGATGCTCATCCAGATCGAAACGGGAACGGGGTTCGAATTCGGGGTGTGCCGAATACTTCTTCGAATCAAATAACTCAGCGCCATTCCTAACTTCAATACCGCTAATGTCGCGGGTTTTCCTAGCGGTGTGGAGGTTATGAATGACGCAACGCCATTCGATTCGAGCCTTCGCACACCCTTAGTTCGAATCGAATGGCGCGGCTTCATTTGTAGCCTTTACACTGTTAAAGGAAGCCCACACGAATATCGGCTTTCTTTGCAATGTCCAAGATTTTTTTTTTTTTTTTCTACTGAAAGAAAGTTATTTTACTCTCCGTACCAAATAATTTTCTGCATTTTTTTTTTTTTTTTTGCGTTTATCTTAGGTACGGACATTGCGCAGTTTACATTGAAGACGTTTTCCCGGGACGTCGATGTAGATGTAGAGTTCGTGCCTCCATTGTTTGTCGGTCGCCATACGTTGGCGCGAAGGGACTTTGGGGTTGTACGGTGAATTGCGTGGAAGTAGTAAGCGGCATGAATAGAAGCTACGATCGTCATTCAGCAAGTCTTGAAACGCCCTTTTACGTAGTTGTATAAGAGCGTAGTTAATAAAAAAAAAATCCCGACTTTTAGTTTCGAAAAGCCTTCTCTACGTCTATTCACAACCACGTCACAACAACCAATGTAGTAGTAGTACTTCTCGTTTGTAAGAAAAACTACGGCGAAGAAATACACTGCGGTAAACAAAGTCTTCCATGCCGCAAGCAAGCGCACGAAACTCTTTTGAAACCAGTTGTAAACTTCAAGCACTCGCACATTATTGTTTTTGCATATATATTTTTATATGGCCCATCGATTACAGCTTTTATACAGAAACTAACTTATCTACTACGCTGGAAGACGCCCTTGTCCGTGGCACGGCGTGTACACAAACAAATATAAGCGTCTTCTGTTAGTTTTGTTTGTTTCGAGCGATTACGCGATATTGTTGTTGACGGTTCTTCTGTGGGCCAGGAAAATGTAGGAATCATGGAGGAGCTCGTTCTGCAGGCCGTAAACGTTTATTTTTTTTCTCCAGCATGCCCCTTATTTTTCAGTGTGTTGTACAGTGAATAAGTTTGTTAAGTTCAATATTGTGGGGTCCGGTGTATTAAAGGCGAGGCTTTGAAAGAAAAACAAAAAAATTCATGTAAATACCTCTATATATACATATATATATATATATATATAGCCTGATTGGTGTTGGTACGAAAACCCTAATTACTTGAACCTCAGAAAGGGTCTTCACACTTGCGTGACGATTTCTGATTGACTTTTGTGGCTCACAAAGTAATTATAAGAAGTTTAAAAGTCGCGAACAGAAGGAAGACAAAGAAGACACGGACGGGCGCGAACTCTCAACTGATTTTATTAGCTGTCCTGTCGTCTTCGTGTATTATTTGTCCTCGTCTTGTTCGCGCTTTTTAAACATTTAAATTAGTATGGACATCAGCCAAAAACTCGAGGTTTCGGGCTGTCAGAGGTCCTTGGCACACGGAGGAAGACTGTTACAGACGGCTGTTGTGGTTCTCAAGAGCGTTGCTAGGTTCTGGTCTCTGGCCCCGACACTTCGAAGTGTCGCCATCGAGTATCGCTGTGTATACCGCGTCATTTTCGACATTTTGTCATGTACTCCCATTTAAAGAGAGCGCTCGTAAAGTGTAATGGACTCCGTCGGCCCAACGTCCGTGCGTCGAGATTTTTCTTTTTTTTTTTCTCTGCTTGTATGCGTCATTCCGAGGGCACAAAAGGACGAAGTTCGCGTCCGACATGATGGAATGAATTGCGTTGTAGTGCAATGTGAGCAAGGCCAAGATAGCTGGGACGGTATAGGGCTCGGCATTTTACGTCTATCCAAGCTCCTTTAATGACGTGTATATGGCAAGCGAGCGCGTTTCGTTGAGGTCGTCGCATGGTTTCGGGGCCGCGGTTGCTGAAACTTCATCTTCGGAGGCATTTAACCGACTCCCTCACCGTCGTCGTCACGCGCGCATGTTTTCGTGCAACGATTTTGTGCAAATGAAACCCGAAGGAACGTCCAAGTATATGGATTGATAGCATCAACATATAATATACCTGCAGGATGGGAAATTACTTCATCTCTAATTCAGTATCGCGTACCTAACACTGTTGTCCTGGACAACTTGGACCACCTCTGTATCGTACGAGTTCTTAATTATGAATATATTATCCAATTACGACCGCACGATATATTTGCTGCGTATACGGTCGGACGCCTGTCTGGCGTAATCTTTCGAAGCGACGTATTCGTGCCTCACGGAGTAGTCTTCTTAGTGGACTGCTTTATGGGCTATACAAGGCGAGATTTGATGCCGCAGCATAAAGAGCTCGGTAACAGCCGCCGCGCTACCAATGCCGTGTGTGGGCGTCGTTTGGTGTCCAGTCGCAGCCTGTCGGGTGACGAATTGGCCCAGCGAGCGCAGCAGGCGTCGTCGCCCGTGGGAACGGCGATACGCGAGTCGGTGGGGACATATACACGGCGGGCGCATCGACGGTTCGATCGTTTTCCTCGAGCCAAGTTTCCGCTATCTTCCATCTCGGCTGTCAGTCCCAAGGGCGCCAGACGACAGTGTCGCGTTAAGCGCCCCTCACTGAATTCCCCGCTGTGGAAATACCGCGTCCCGCGGTTCCTTGAAAATACAATCTTGGGAGGCAGCGATTCGGAAACACCGAGGCACGGACGTGTGTCGGCTGGATTGAGTCAGCCGTCGCGCCTGGCTCCCTCAATGCTCGATTCCCAGTAGGTCTGGGCTTGGCTGCTTTCTCGTAATTCTAGCCCCAGACGCTGCTCTCTACGCCAACCGGGTGACTACAACCCACGCCGCCTCCCTTCTACTACTCGTTCCAGGTGCATATCACTCCTGCGCGACGTTGCCGAGTTGGGTCTGGGGAGTCTGAGAATACGTGTTGGGTCTAGACAGACCACTGAGGTCAGTGCCCCCGATCAAATGCGCCGTCGTTTGCGTTAGCGCGCGCATGAGCCCGCCCATTCTTAAAGGGAAACTGAAGCGTTTTTTTTTTTTTTGTATTTGAGGAAAAGCACTTAAATCGTCTATATTTGGCGTCTAGGATCACGAATATCGAGATTATATTTTTTTGTGTCAATTTGGTGATCGGAGGCTGCAGAAAATCATTTTCAAAGTACCGCTGAAGCCCCTCCTTCCGGGAGCGTGACGTCATATGCAGAGTTTTCGGAATCTCCGCTCTCGCGTATCTTCAGCGCCTATCAAACCTATACACGCGCACTCTTGTTATTTAAAAAAAAAATATATAAGAAAAGCACGCGCTGCCCAAACGAGCGGACACACGCTTGAAGGCCGAAAGATCCGGGGTATAACGTGACGACTGGTCGGAGGTTTTTCGCCTTTTCTCGCGTTTAGTTACATCTTCGGGGAAGACGAACGTGATATTCAGATGCACGGGATAAAAATTATCTAGAATTCACCCCTAACCCGTTTTTTGTCTTTTTAATAACTTTTTTTTTTTAATAATAAAGCGAGTCTCTTCCGTGAAGAAGGTCACACAGTTTTTCGTTTCTTGCTGCTTATAATCTATACGAAAGTTGTAGACTAAGCATGATCAGACTGATTGGACGAGGTGACCCGTTCAGTGGTGGTCTTGATGACGAGCGTAAGGGGTCTGCCTGCTCACACAATGAGCTAAGCTTGGCTACACATAATGACGCTCCACAGTATCGAATGTAACTATGCTCCGTTTCACTTTAAATCGGATTGCAGCCCACACTATCCTATGGAGCCTAATCAAGCAGCGCCAAAAGCAGGGTAAAAAAGAATGATGATTTTTTTTAATTATATAAATAAGATTTATTTGATTTAAATCAGATTAATTTTACTTAAATCGGGGTACTTTGATTTTAATCACCGTAGCTAGAACATGGTCATTCTTTACCCCTAGATTGATTGATCAATTCGTCCGATCACTGAGGAATTACTGTAAAGCTTAATTAAAATATATTTACTGATTGTAATCCCCGAACAAAAGCAGCTGGGTTATTTAGTTAAAGGGGGCCATGAAACGATATCGGGTTGGAATGTTCATGACTTTGCAAAGGCGTGCTGGTCCTAGTCTGGTCCAAGCATACTCGCAGAGACCGCCACTGATTCAGAAGCTTCTTTGCGGTGGTGAAATTGCGAGGATAAGAGGGGACTATTTCTTTCACTCCTGCCTTCGCAAAGCTTGAGGACGTAATTGTGGGATCAAAACCGACAGTCGAGCGCGGCTCATGGATTGGACACGAGAACTGCGTGAGCTTCGATCGGCTCGTAACAATCAATGCCTCGGCTGACACTCGGGTGGTGGCTCGTGTCCAACCACTACGGTCATGAGAAGAGCCTAAGTCTAACAATGCCTGAAGCTCAGCACGCGTTTTCTACTTTGCCGACCCCAGCTCGTGGCTATGGTTAACGTTGACTGCGTAGTATCAGACACCAGGCGACGTGGCCGCTTGTTGCTCGTCTTCAGCCTTACTTGACGATTCGTTCTATTTAAATGCGAAACAAATGCACATAGAAAGCATCAAATGATAGACAAACGTTAAATTTAAAAAAAAAAAAAAATCGTTTGGGGGATTTGTTGTTTTTTTGTTTTTTTTTGCGGGAAAGATTTGATTTAAGGCATCGTAGTAAAACTGATCTGATTTAAATCACGATGTAAATCATGATCTAGATCACGATTTCAACCATACTGATTCTCCGCCCTGGTCAAAAGTGCGTCGTTGCTCGTTGTCTTTGCGGATATGAGCAGCGCAGAGCAACAAGCGCAGGGATATTGGGGTGTTTCGTTAGGGATAGCAGAAGGACGATGAGCGTCGTGACGATGCACGTTTTGGCGCTTGTAGTGTGATCGGAAGTGAGTGTATAGCTTCCCCGTCGGAGCGGGCACTTCCGCCGTTCATCCTGGCCCAATGTGTCGCGTGCCGATGAGCGGCGGGCGAGGCGAGGACGGCCGCCGTCCGGCTGCGTGGGTAGGAAGCGTTGGCCCGCGAGGTCGTCGGCGCCGACGAACGCGGGAGGACTCCGGTGGCGGTCAATGTTGCCGGAGAGGCATTGACCTCGACGGCAGTGCGGCGGCAGCAACAGCGCAGGCGAACTGGGTCACCGTTGCCGGCCGGCGAGGTGAGGAGCCGCCGGAAGGGGGCCTCTTCCGCCGGGTCAACCACCGCCCGGACGACGATCCCAGCGGGCCCAACTCGTATACACGACGGGACAGGTCCGGCACGGGCCAGCGATCCCGTCGGGCTGCTGCCGGCTCTGCGGCCGCCGCACTTTCCCCGCGATAGCGCCCGAGTTTCGGCTGTCGAAAAAGAGGCCCCGTCGGTACACTGGTCGCGTACCGGAGGGCGACTGCCTCTCGCGAGGTCGATGCCGCTCTGCGCACGCCGGAAAGGGAGTTTGGCCAGGTTCTGGTACACGGCCTCCGCGCCCGGATGACTCTGCGGCGCTGATGATGGCCAGCTCCTCGTGTGTGTCCGCAGAGGGGCTTTTCTTCTTTTCTTTTTCGCCCAGGAAGGGGCTTGAAACCTGCGCGCTCTTGGGAGGGCGGTGCTGCATGGCGGGACTATGGCTTGTCCACAGTAGGCCTACTATATAATATAACCAACGAGCTCCAACTCCGTGAACTACCTCGAGATACGGCTCCGTTAAACCCCACTCACAGTGCTATTACATCATGCAGAAGACAGACCGCAGACACTCTCTGATTCTTTTATGGCGCTTCTCTCGCATTGGCCATACATGCCCTGCCTACAGATGTGTTCGAAGGACACCGGCGTATACGAAGCAAACATGCCTAAGATGTCTCCGCAGATGATTCTTTCGTCATGTCTCCAGCGAACACGTACAGTTTTCATTTTTACAGTTTTCTATGTCCACTTTTCTACGTCAATCCAGTTTTCTATGAAAGCATGCTTTACAAGTAGTAATACAAGACAGTGGATCACGACCGACGTTGATTTTCGCTTCGTGTTTGATAATTGTGCGAGACGCTCTCAGGGATGGCCAAGGGTAGAGGAGAGTGAGTGTCGAAACGCTATAGGTCAGAAGTGTCCAGGAATTTGAGATCGAGGTACTGACGACCTTGAGCAATATTGAATAAGGCGTTATCTAGTTGTTGGAAAGACGCCCATACAGTTGAACACGCACGCGCATATTATATGTATACGCAAGGTGCCGTTTCTTCAGTTATGCATATATCTAACGCAAGCAACGTTATCCTAAAGTAACTACTTGCTCAATGCACGTCAAATACAATAGCCATTCAGAAAAAAAAAAGAAGAAAGAAAAAAAAGGTGAATCGCGAGCACGAGAAAAGCCGGATATTTTTGAGGCCATTCGCGGGCCGCGTGTACGTCCACCCGGAACACCGGGCGCATGCCAACGACGTGGATGTGATACGGCGCGTTTCGTTTTGCAACCCAACGAAACGCGCTCAGGCACGGCGGTTACGTCACATGACGTCACGCGACAGCGAAAGTTTGAGGAAGCGGAAAGGGGTCAGTGAGACGAAACCGGTTGGCCGCGGGACCTCCTGGCGGTCGATGCTCCCTGCTGGCGCCCGGCCCCCGTTTCGTAACCAGAGCTGCCTCCTCGGAGCAGACGTCAGCGAGCGACGCCTGGTCCGGAACCGACGGCGACCTTTCCCTCTCCGGAAGCGCCCTGGAGGACGCTGCCTTGCCTCGAGTGTCATCGAACTCGTGCACGGTGAATTCGGTGCATCGGGAAACGCTTTCGGTCTCAACTCTTCCGCCCAAATCATCGGACCACCTAAATATCGCCGTGCCGTCATGTTGCTTGATCGGACTAAAAAAAAAAAAAAAAAAAAAGTATTTTTTTTTAGGCAGACGAAAACATGGTTGTGCAATACACTGCCGGGTTATCCGAACAATTGGTACTGGCAACGACGGCATCTTGCCTGTTAGATCGATGCGTCTATCTTTGGGGCGGCCTGTCGTAACAGCAGCCGGGCGCCATCGACCGCGCTTTGCCACGCTCCCTGTTAGCGACTCAGACCCTTTTTTTCGGAAAAGTCGCGTCATCAATCCTTTCGAATGCCGTCTGTGAGACGGTTCCTGGTCTCCGGCGAAGAAACCTGAGGGGGTCGTCGAACCCCACGCGGAAAAGCGGCGTTCCGGAGAAAGCAGTGAGCTGGAGCCCTGGCCGGGTGGGGCCCGCCTCCCCAACGGCCCGAGCCCGATCTGGGTCAGAGGCACACGCCGGGCCCGGGGAACCGGTTCCGGCGGGGACGCACTTTCCTCGGCCACGCTGCTGGGGCATCGCTCCGCGGGTCACTGACCGTGGGGCCACATGGCGGTCGCCGTCGGGCCTTCCCGGAACCCATGCTTCCGACAGCAACCCTTTGGGTCCGGCACTTCCCGGCGCTCCTGCCCCACGTGGTCGCGGCCAGATAGTGGCGCCGACATCCGCCCGCCCCGAGCCCAGACGCCGCTGCCAGACTTCCCGAGCGTCCCTCCGGCCATCGGCAGCTGTCGGGGCTGCCCCGTCGTCGGCGACGCGAAGGTGGACGCGCACCTATCGCTCGAACGTGCTGCCCGCAACCGGGAGAACTCTATAGGACAGCATTGTTTCAGACGGTCGCCGAGCATCAAAATGGCGCCTCGATATGCGAGCCGTCGGTCGAGAGATACTCGTGTTTCATCGCGGGAACCCTATACACAACGCCCACCCGTATATGCGCTCTGCTAGATTCTAAATATGGCTGCAGCAGTATTAGCGACTCCAGCAAAATTGACGGCACCTGCAGCGGCTAGAACAGAAAGCTGTGGTGCGAGGTTCGCTCGCTAGCCTTCACGAGCGAATCAAATATTCACAGCGCCTGGCGGTCTAAAGACGAAGCCGTGAAAGTAGGTTCGGGAACACGTGGTGGAAATCGCCGGCGCCGCCGCCATCTGGCTGCTGGCGTGTGCAGATCGTCTGACAGTCGAGCCTTTCCTAAGGCGTGCCCACGGTTGCCAAACAGGTGGCAAAACAAAGCATTTTTCAACCACGGTGGCCAGACTAGCTTTTGAAGCGTGACTGCTTGCAAACGCCTATATAATACCCCACACCGTTGGAGGATGAATGAGCTTAATTCCTGCCTACTGCGATTTGCTTTGGCAATGGACACGACACACGCCGTTACACAGTGATGAGAATCCCGTCGATACAAAATAAGTGAAGTAGTAATTAGAGATATGTATGACGGTTTCAAGAGAAGTAAATGGAGAGAGGGGCACTTATACAGAAATACTTGATAGGTAAACAGGGATGCTTATCACCACAGTGACAAAAATATCGGCCGCTCATTCGCGAGTCGCGACAAAGGGTCAGGCTCTTGGCCGTTTTGAGCACCGTTCGTGTGTTGTTGATATCGCGCTTTGCCTTTAGGAAACCGCTGCCCGTTTGGTCGAATTTTGGCGAGCAGATTGGTTTCGAGTGCCGTGCATTAATTGCGATACTCCTATTCAGAAAGAGAATACGCGGGTGGAGTCTGGGCCGGCTGAGCTTGGGGAGAGCGAACGAAAGCCCATTACGTAAGCATGAGAGTTGCAGAGGCCATTCTTTGCAGTCGAACTGATGGCTGTGTTCCTTTGTGGGGACTGTGCGAGACGCCCAGAGTAAAAGAAATATTACGGGGGTGCGGGATAAAGAATACGAACGTGATCTTTCAAATCCGAGAAGAAGGTAGGGCAAGCCCTTAAAGGCCCATTCACACGGGAGCGTCTGCTTACGTTTTCTTACGTTACGTTACAAGTCACCGACACGTCCGTGCCTTTAATGTCGCGTGCAAGGCTACTCCTTGAACTGATTGCCACGCTTAATATGAAGCGCAGATGTACCGGTGACTCTCGACAGACAGACGTAGGCTTCTGTACACTCGAAAAAAAAAGACAATCCCACGGGTGCGTTTACTTTTTTGCACAACACTCGCAGAGGGAATCACCGCAACTTACGGAGGCAGCTCAGCGAATGACGATGCCGAAACATGTTTGGATTAAAAAACGCAGTCTGAGTTGTGACATGAAGCAATGCAAGCGTGACGTTTTGCATTGCTTAATGTCACAATTCAGACTGCGCTTTTTGGTCTACACATATGTTTCGGCATCGTCATTCGCTGAGCTGCCTCCGTAAGTTGCGGTGATTGGCTCTCCGAGTGTTGTGCGGGAAAGTAGACGCACGGACTTTTTTTAGAGTGAGTTTAACCTAACGTAGGTAAGCGGGGCTCGGCCTTTACTCTGATACTATATATACCCTAAGCTGGCAGGGTGGTGGGAGGGAGCTACGCGCTCGCTGTACCACTCAACAGCCTACCTTTCATCACCTGACCCCTCTCTCTGCGAGTGGGTATGAACAGGGAGCGTAATCACGTGACGAGAGATCGCCGCACGACTGGTCCAACGGCTTCCACCGTCCTGTCAGCTTAGCGACGAATGGAGGATAGTCGTCGAGAGTGAGAGTACGAGCCAATTTTGTGGCATGGAAACGTTTAGTATGCGTGGCGTTTACACATGGTAATGAGCGATGAAAAAAAATAATAATAAAAAGCAAGCAAGCAAGTAGCTCGGGTCGCTACCTCACTTTTCAGAGTGATAGAGATAAATTAAAAAAATACCCAAAAATGCCTCGTACATATAGATAAGGAATTGAGGTTCGTACCTTTTTTTTTTTTCTCGGTTTGACTATATTCGTTTTCACCTCAAGAACCCTAGTAAAACAAGTCCGTCTCCTCGCGGAGCCTTACTTATTTCCCCCTTTATGTGGATAATTAAGATATATGTAAGTGAATTTTAGATTAGATGTTTGTTATCTTATCAAGACGTACACGTTCCAAAGCATCGCTTTTGGTGTGTATGAACAATGCGCAAAACTTGCTTTTTTCTTGAAATAAAAACGGGTATAGTTTTTTTTTTTTTTTTGCTGAAATTAACATTTTATTGAATTTTAGATGCACCCGTAACCGTGACTAATACAAAAGTTCGGCAGCATCAGTGACTAACGTATAACAATGGTCGTGCTTACTGCGAAATGCTATGACGCTCAATTCTGACGCGAGATTTAACAATTCATTATGCAACCCCAAGTCAGTGGGGAAGAAGAATAGTTGCGAGCGGCTCTGACACTTTCCAAGTTTACTTCGGCGTCCGAACAATACAATGAATACAATACGTGCTGTAGAAACTTGGATCTTGGGGAGACAAATAGACATAAGCCGCCGCGTGACGTTAGTCTATAGCAGGGGTGGCCAGGCTGACCCGGCCTAAAGGCCGGTTTCAGACACTTGCGTTTGAGTGCGTTTGACTGCGTTGCGGCGAGAACCGAAAGCGAGTCACCGGCACATCTGTGCTTCGTATGAAGCGTGTAATCCAATTCAAAGAATCTTCTTGGCACGCGATATAAGCAGCAGGGATGTCCTCGTGTCTCGCAGCCGCAACGCAGTCAAACGCAACTGTGTGAACCGGGCTTTAGAGCCGCAAACAACATCACGAAACTTCCAAGAGCCGCGGGGGGGGGGGGGGGGGGGGGGGGGGGGGGGGCGGGGGCAAGGCAAACTTTTGTCTAGAGCAATAAACGAAGCTCGAACTACTTTTGATCTATCCGAGTCAAAAGCAGTCCAACTGTACGAAGGTAGCAGTAGCACACGACTACCAAACCGCAACCTGTCTTTCGATTTAAAACGCGTTCTATTTCTCTTTCTGGGGAAGTGCTCGTGTGACCGGGAGGGAGGCGGGGGAGTGGGGGGGGGGGGGGGGGGGGGGGGAGAGAGCCGCGAGTCGCACTTTAACACGCGAAGAGCCGCATGCGGCTCGCGAGCCGCAGCTTGGCCACTCCTGGTCTATAGCTTCCACGAAACGAATGAAGTATTTCTAAGTCTTGTCTGTCCTCTTCATGGTATTACGTTAGAATTACAGCAACAGGAAGTCTTCCGATTCATACAGCCGATGCATTAAGTGGTCAGAGGAAGAAAAAGAAGAAAAAAAGCGGAGCTGCACGGTCTTTAAACCGGGAATACGTAAGGTAACTGTTTTTGCCCTACGCCATGCGATGGCCATGAAGTGAAAATGAAAGAAAAAGAACCCTGGTCCTTGCCATCGGCAACAGTCGTGTGTGTTAGGCGTTTGTGTTCTTTCGCAGAAAAGGGGATAGCCGGGAGAGGTGTGGGCCTCCATCCTCTATAGCCAAGTTGCCTCCCCGAAAGGGCCACACCTATCCGTTTGCATGAATGGCGAGCTCGCATGCTGCCCGGTTGCGATTCATTCACGTTGCACTGACCTTTTCCGTCATTTTTGAATTGTCGGGACGTAATTCGAAGAGTTACAAAATCGCCGCACCGTCGCCAGCTTGTAACGTTGACAGGTTAGCGGAAGCACGCGGCAAATCCAGCAGCGCGTTGAAAATGTTTTTATTCGATAGATACTTTTAGTCAATCGTACTCCAGAGCTACGCCTTGCTAGCAGGTGCTCGTGCCGTCACTTTTGAAGCGTAGATCGAGCAGGCGCCCGCTGGGCCCGCTCTCCCCGCAGCGTACGATCTACTAAAACTCTCTATTGTTGATTTCAGCGATTTACGTGTCGGGTGCGTGGACGTCTGAAAGCTCTAATATGTTAATAAAACAGCCGAGCGCCTCTGAAGGAATCACGCGGGATCTCAATGTGTTTCGATTACAAAATATGTTTTAATTGTTGTATCTCAAGCGAAGCTCCCTCCGAACCATGCATGCTAGTCCCGAAGGCCGAATTTCTGCAGAACACAATGATCAACTGAAGCCACAACGTCATGTGCCGTTAGTTGGGAAACTGAAGTGCCACGTGGTGCTCGGAGGCGAGCTCGTCGGTGTCGCAAGCAGGGGGAGACAGGTGCCGCGGCGTCGTCTCTTGGTTTCTTTTAGACAGGTGTGGGCAGGGGACTGTACCCCATCTCACAAACGTACGCAGTAAAGACAAGGGCACACAGACAAGCAAATCGGTGTCGCAAGTACGGGAAGACACGTACAGGTGTGGGCTGGGAGCCTGGGACTGTAGTGTTCTCGAGACTGTATCGCGTCTCACGAATGTGTGCAGTAAAGACAAAGGTTCACGCGCGCGAGCTTAGCCCAGCAAAAAATTGGGTTGTGTGCATGTTTATACAGCCTAGAACTTCGTCTGCCTCAACGGGCGACGAGTTTCCCAGCTGTAGATGAGCAATTTAGCGAGTGCAGTACAAACCGCCAGCCTGGGGTCTTTAACGTGCATCACGCAGTAGTGATACACGACCGCACGCCGGTACATAGCCCAGCAAAATTTCCTAGAGTGCGCTTTCTAAAGCCACGCTCTCGTGCCCATGCCTTTGTCAGCACTGCAGATGTTTGTGAGATGGAGTATAGTGGACCTTTTTCAATTCTGCGCATGCGAACACCCCCTCCCCCGGCCTTGCTTCCCGCTGCCGCCATGTTAGGAGGGCAAAGATCAACATATTCAGCACCTATCTTCGCGCGTATTTCGTCTTTTATGGCGATTCTTATTTGACTACACGCTAGTATGGGTTATAAAAGGCAACGGAGATTAACACAACGGCACTATGCCAATGTATTCTGACGGGCGGATGCAAGTTGGGCTGCCCTTCCACGGCCGGCCCTTCATTTATAGTTCGAAGACAACTCCGCAGGCGGCGCTCATTACTGGAAAAAGGTAAGTTGTGCCCAACAAGGTAGAGGGCCTAAGAGCGATAAACTGGCAGCTGAAAGTGACCCCAATGGTCCGCCGCCATGTTGCACACTTTTGACCACTATATAGACACGTGACTTTATAGTTTTACGTCTAGATTTTACCGAAGTACCACGCACAAATAATTCCTTATTGATCTCTAATAACAGCACCGACGAGGTAAGTTATGTTTCGTTCGTTTGAAGTCCAAAATGTGCTTTTACAACAAAACCTCGAGCAGCTTCGCAATGCCTCCGCTAGATGCGGTCAGCCGCGTTGCTGTGTTTTGGGTTTTTATCGGAGCTAGACACTCATCTCCGGGGCTAACAGTATTGAAAAATAGCTTATCATGTTTTTTACAGCGATCGCAATATAAATCTCAGCTCAGTTTTGCGTAAAAGCCTCAGGATTTGGTACGGTCACGTGTCTAGTGGTCAAACTTGTACAACATGGCGGCAGCCAAGTGGGTACCAGTTTATCGCCCTAAGCCTCTCTACCTTGTTGGTTGTGTCATACACGAGCGCGTGCACGCTGGCCCCTCCCAAAGCTGAAAATACCTTCCTCGCGCCTCACTTTCACTACTGTTGGTGCTTACAATGAACTATTTTCATGAGACTGCACCACGCATGCGCGCCTATCCCCTTGTATACTTCCCTTTCTCAATTGGTGAAAAACAAATTCGCCATTTTGCTCAAGTTGGAGCGCCGGAGGCGGCGATGCGATGCCCTTCAAATGTGCAGTTTGGAGGCTTTAACCATACTGTGTGAACACGCGTCCGGAGCCCATCCTTGTCAAACGCGGCGCGCTGATTTGTACAGGGAGTTCCACTCCCTTTCCCAGCTGCGCTTTAATGTCAGCATCGCGAAGCCAGCCCACCCTAGCGACCGCCAAGGGCACGTTGGGCTACCCTACAAGTTCCATGCAATGCAATCCACTGAACGCAAATAAAAAACCTCCTGAGCAAGGCACCGCGTCTTGCGAACTCTCCCCGACTCCAAACACGCGGAGAAAGAGAACCCAGCCTCCGAGCAAATACCAGGCTAGAGGGTTAGGGCGCCTCAATGTCCTTCTTTTTTAACGTTATGCCATTTTCGTATACCCGAGGCGACGGCACGCGCTCACGTGGAAAATCCAAATAAAAAACCAGAAAGAAAATTGTGCCGTAGCCCTGTCCCTAAAGCCTCCTGTCGATTCCAAGAGCCCGTGCGGGGAGACGCTTGTTCACGCGCTCCAGAGAAAAAAGAAGGGAAAGGAAAAAGAAGCATCTCGAGCAAATGGTCGCATATATACGATAAAGCCCCTTCGTGTTTTAAAAGTAGCGCAAGGTGCGTCGATGCACGAGACACGTGCAACGTGCACCCATTGGGAAGATCATGGCGGCACAGCGCAGCACTGAGCTAGATTCCAGACGCCATGTTCTTCCCAGAAGTAACGCGCGGCACGTGGTTCGAGCATTTCCACAACAATGAATGGCGCCACTTTTCCCAGGATAGAGGGGCTTTAATATACGAAGGCAACAAGCGCTCACTTCGGCCACCTGTATTTTCTTGTTTGTTTTCAATATTCACTGAACGCCATATTTGAAGGTGACGTTTACAGAGCATGCTCAGAACGAGCTCACATTACTAGGCTGCTAAGACCGGTAATCTTGATGGTGCGGAATGCAGGTTGCAAACGAACTGTGGAAGCTCGCTGCCAGCACGCGCTCATCAGTTGCTCACAGAGCTATGGCCGCCAGTGAGTACTACTCCCTATAGACCTTTTCTGTTTAATGTCGTTCTCAGTCACGTGGGTTCCGTATCTGGTATGCGCGGCGAAAAAATTATAAAACGTTTGAACCTGGAATATGGGAGAAAATATAGCTGAGGCAAATCAGGAATGTGTGACAATCACGCATTTTTCGTAAACACCTTCTAGCTTCGGGGAGAGATCAAAAAGATGTTTTACCGCATACCAGAAGTGACGATATTCAAGATGGCTGCGCGCTTGTGGAAAAGGTGTTTAGTGTATTTGACTTTGTGTGCGACCGAACTCGAAGCTACCGGCACGAGTATATGTTGCCCTGATTCCTGAACGATGATTGCACTGAACGAGAGCGCGTGCTTGGCGGGGATGCTGAAAGCCCGGAGCTCGCTCTTGTTAGGGTGCCTTAACGTCCTTTTGTTTAGGGTGATGCCATCCTTTGTAGTACCACCCGATGCCGACAGCACGCGCTCACAGGGGAAATACAAAGAAATTGTCGAGGACAAAATGTCGCCGTATAGCACAGTCAGCGCCACGAGCGTGGGTAGGAACACGCTCTTTCAGAACAGAACGAGAAAAAATTAGCGTTCGGAACAGAATGGCCCGATGTCATCACCCTAAGCAAAGCACGCATGATGAAGGTACCTGGCTCTATAGCTTCTGCTAGGGTGCCTTCATGTGCGCTTTGCTTAGGGTGGAGTAGGGTGCATTCATGTGCGCTTTGCTTAGGGTGGTGGCATCTCGCCATTTTGTCCGACATGTTTATTTTTTATCTTTTGTTCAGAAGCGCGTGAAAGAGCGTGGCCCTGCACGCGTTTGCGGCGTTGACTGTACTATGGCGACTTTTTGTTTTCGTTGATTTCTTAGTATTTTCTCCGTCAGCGCGTGCTGTCGGCATTGGGTACTACAAAGGGTGGCATCACCCTAAACAGAAGGACATTGAGGCACCCTATACTCTGTTTCATACTTAGCGTGCAACGCTGTCAAAGCTACTGGCGCGAGCGCGTGGCTTCATCTATGGTTTTGTTTGCGCGAGAGCGCGTGCAAATGATCAACGAGATCAAGCCCCACGCTCGCGCCAGTAGCTTTGACAACGTTGCACGCTAAGTATGAAACAGAGCATAGGGTGGAGACATCTGGCCATTTTGTCCCACACTTTTATTTTTATTTTTTGTTCAGAAGTGCGTGAAAGAGCGTGTCCGTGCACGCGCTTGTGGCGCTGACTGTGCTATGGCGACATTTTGTTTTCGTCGATTTCTTTGTATTTTACCCGTGGGCGCGTGCTGTCGGCATCGGGTACTACAAAGGGTGGCATCACCCTAAACAGAAGGACATTGAGGCACCCTAGCTTCTGCTATACGCTCGCACTTCAAGCGAAGTACAGCCACTTCAAATGAGTATAGCGGCTTAATTTCAGGGCACAGCGCAAGAGGGCGCCACGTCCGATGAAAAAAATGTATTACCTACAATTAAAAAAAAAAAAAGATTATAAAAAAAAAAAACGCGACACGCGGCAGTTAAGTTTCCGAAAGTTTTTCTTGCAATTCTGCTCATGCTTCGCGATTTTTCAAATACCGCATGCAGCGAGAAAAAGGTCTCGAAATTAGACACCGTGAGACTGCGGCGGATGTTTTATTTGTCTATTTTGCCCCCTCCGTCTGTTCGCTGTTTGCGTCAGCCTATACTCTGTTGCAACGATAAGATGAGCAATAGATGCTCCGCCTCCAGCACTGGCTTTCTTCCTTCGGGAGCACTTGGGCGGACCTGAGGCCAAACACGAGGCAACGAGCGCATGCAGGAGGCGGAACATGTACGGCTCATCTGATGTGGCGAATTTCTATTGTTTCTTTCACTCGTTCCGCTTTATGTACGGGCGAAGTGTAAGCTACAAGCACGAGCACGTTGCCCTCGGCAACGCCTACAGCACTGTACACTTGTGGGATGTCTCAGCGTCTCTTTGGAGACATCGGAAGTGGACATTCATTACTAGCCGAAGGCAAAGCGAGGCTTGCAGCAGCCTTGCAGAAAGTTTCGAAAAACAAAAATAAAAGCACCCGCTAGTCGTAATCCACCTTTGTCTTGTGTACAATTTCGAATTGCACTGCAGCAGTTACAAGTTTCATCAATCGCAGACTGCTTGCATTTATTATATGTATTATATAACTAGTCAACCTAATGCTGTGATATTTACTACTAAGCTGGTCATTTTCAAGTAAATTTTAATATGTGCAGTTGGGTTCTTATTTATCTATAGTGGGTACATATAGGTATATGTATAATTTAAGAAGCATTGCAAAATGTCATATCATTGGCATTTCAGTTACATGTTGAAAGACTCCCAGGTGGTCTACCTTGATCATAACTTCTTTATTGTGGTGAGCGATGTGCCCTTCGTTTGTCCAGCTCTTAAAACAAATATTTTTAGTTTTACATGAATATCTGCTGCAAAAAACACTTTTTCTGCTCAGAAACACTATTTTGACTGCTCCAAAGGCCACTTTTGCTGCTCCAAAACACTGTTTTATCTGCTCTAAAGGCCACTTTTGCTGCTCCAAAACACTGTTTTATCTGCTCCGAAAGGTGCTCCAAAACGGTTTAGGCCAATCACATCACTGAAGACAGAACCAAGGTATTTTACTCCTAATGATAGCACTTGATTATCGTGTTTGCCGCATGCCTCCATGCCCCATGCCATGGCTACAGTGTACCGTGGCACTTCCGCCGCTCGCGTCAACGTTCACGGTCTCACACCAGCGTGCACGCGTCAAGCTTCACCGCTTTGCATCGGAGTGCTAGGAGTAGCGAATGACGTGGAGGAGCACATGGGTTAGCGCCATTGTCTTGAAAGCCATGCTCAGTACTATTACAGATCGACCTTCTTTGGTATTGACTGTAGGTTGACCTCCAATTTTTTTTTTTTTTTAAAGAAGCTGTGCTGAGAAAGGAGAGGAAAAAAAAAAAAACGCGGGTCTATGTTAAAAAAAAAAAAAAAAACACCTTTAGTCAAGGTAGTTCCCGTGCAGCTGTCAATCGTAAGGGCAAGAAAACTTTGACTCGACTCTGGTTCGACCGCCGCTAAAGTGCAATGTAACTTTTAAAGCTCAAATGTAGGTTTTCATAATATTTGCCGGTTGTTTTTGCAGTTTATGAAATTAGAATCTTGAGTTTGGTGTTCATAAACCTTGTGAATGGGGGAAAAGGGGGGGGGGGGGGGGTATTTTTTATTGATAGGCGTTTTAGCGCATAAGCTGATTTTTGCCGGAATTTTACAGGAATAATATTTGCAGGGCTAAATGAACTACCGATTGTAAAAGAGGGAGGAAAGCCTAGCTCAACTGAAGTGTTGCGCTAGGCTTTATTTTTCAACAATAGTTTTTAATACTAATCTGAAATTGAACCTACTCTGACCTCAGCCTCATTTCTAAAGTAGGCTGTGTTTTGTTTTGTATTTGTTTACATCTTATCGTTTGTTACTACAAAATTCAATAACTAATATGCTTCAGCATCAAAAAGTAACTCAATCATTATCAGATATGAACTCATTTAGCGATGCAATCCCATCTTTATGTTCAAGGGACGGGCTAACAGATGCTGGCGCCTGCTCCAAAAAGCTCAGTCGCTGCTCCACACCAATATTTTTCCTGCTACAAAAGGACTAATGCCGCTTCGATCACTGCAAAGCTGACGCTCTAGTGGCGGCACTACGCAGCTTCTCCACACCGGGAAAAGCGAACGTTTTCGAAAGCGTAGAGGCGAAAGTGAGGAATTGATTCCACACCCCATCCACCCTTAAAGGGGCTATGCAACAATTTTTTTACTTTGCGCAAATACCGCTTAGAACGGATCCCTGACGTTAATGACCTATGAAACACGCCTTCGTTTTTCACCCGACGCATTAGAAGTCCCAGAAAAAAATTAAAAAACAACGAGCAGCGTTCACGCCCTCAACTCGCAGCCAGAACAAGCGGCCACGTGATCTGGAGCCGATTATATGCCGCCAATGTTGATCATAGCCACGCGCTGGGGTTGGCAAAGCACAGGACACGCGCTGAGTTCCAGACATTGTTATGGCTCGGCTATTGTCGTCGTTGCAGCGATTGGACACGGGCCACTACTCGAATGCTTCTCGAGCTATCAATTATCACGAGCCTAAATCGAGTGCCCACGCAATGCTCGGGTCCAATCTATGAACCGCATTCAAATATCGTCATACGGGTGTACTGCGATCCCCGCGTTACGTCATCGAATTTTGCAAGGGAGAGATTGAATGAAAATGATCGCTTTTGTCCTTGAAATTACACCGCAACAAAGGAGTTTCTTGGCCAGTGGCATTGCATGCGAGTATCCTTGAGTCCCACTAGTGCCAGTAAGCTCGTGTAAAGTGAAAAACATTCCAATTGAATATCGTTGCACAGCTCCTTTAAGGCCGGTTCAGACACTTGCGTTTGACTGCGTTTGACTGCGTTGCGTCGAGAACCGAAAGCGAGTCACCGGCACATTTGTGTTTCGTATGAAGCGTGGACTCCAATTCAAGGAATCATCTTGGCACGCGATATAAGCAGCGGGGATGTCCTGGTTTCTCGCAGCCGCAACGCAGTCAAACGCAACTGTCTGAACCAGGCTTAATAATCTGCATTAGAATGTGCGTTGCATTCAAGTAAACTAAAATAGGCGTTTTCGCTATGCCTACATCACCACGCATCATATGTGCACTGTGACGAAGCACACCCCGATAATAAAAGATAATTTTTTAAAAATTTTATTCTGATTATGATATGAAATAGATCAAAGCAGAAAAATAGGCCATGCAACGATATTGGGTTGGAATGTTTTTCACCACTACCTTACTGGCACTAGTAAAGCCCAAGTATGCTCGCACGCGACGCCACTCATCAAGAAGCTTCCTTGTTGCGTCGTTTCAAGGATAAAAACAGACTTCCCCTTTCAGTCTCTCCGTCGCAAAACTTGGTGACGTAGTCGTGAGTTGCATTGCTGACGTGAGGCACCCGGGGTGACGAAATTCAAAAGCAGCTCGTTGATTGGACACGTGCACCGCGTGAACAGTCGCTTGACTCGTGTCAATGGCTGCAATGACGGGAATAGCCGATCCCTAACAATGTCCGGAAGTCAGCGCGCACCCTCTGCTTTGCCAACCCCAGCGCGTGTCTACGATGAACATCGACGGCGTATCATTTAGCGTCATATTGTTAATAAAGTTTGACACCACCACCACCACCTGATCGCGTGGCTGCTTGTTCTGGCTGCGTGTTATTAAGGGGGTAAGCGCTGCTCCGTTATTTTTTTTTTTTTCTATTCTAAAACAAATATGGGTTGTGTGTATGTTTATACAGCCTAGAACTTGGTCTGGCTCAACGGGCGACGAGTCTCCCAGCTTGGGAGACTCGTCGCCCGTTGGCTTGGGGTCTTTAGCGTGCATCACGCAGTAGTCATACACGACCGCACGCCGGTAATGTATGCTGCGATTGCAGTTGAATGAAGAAAATGAAATTAACGCGTGTTTAATAGGTTATGAATGTCATGGAATAATTGCAGGCGGTGTTTACTGAAAGTACAAAAATTGTTGCATCGCCCCTTTAAGCTGACACTCTAGCCAATGCCACAAGCACGACAGCACGGGGACGGATATTTGAAACGTTCTTTTGTAGAATGAGCGCCCGCGCTAGAAATCTCAAAACCAGGAGCATGGGCTAGCTCGCGCTTGTAGCTTTGGCTGCAAGCGCGTCCTGGCCCTCGTACGTCGCCTTCGATTCACGAAGTCGGTGGTCTTCTTGTGTCCCCGACATCAGTGCTAAAAAAAAAATAGCTTTCGAGATTGCTATTAGCTAGCTCTGACTTTTAAAGGGTCTATTCACGGTTCCAGAGCTCTGCGTGTGAAAATACGTTCGCGTTCCAGAGACTCACGAACGACCACCATGCCAGGCTTTCGAAAAGCGAGAGGCTCGCGCCGGCGCTCGGGGTGCACGCGCGTTCAGTACCAAAACCCAACCGGCAATTTCTGAAAATGGTGGCAGCAGCAACAACCACAAACGCGCGTCGCGCAACACATCAACCAACTCCAGGCGCGGAGCCGTCGGACGGCCGAGCGGGACGGCGGAGGGGAGGCCCGCGTTCTGGCGGGCTGCCAGCGGGGAAAGGCGTCTTTGGGGCCAAGGTCGGCGTGCATTCAACCCGGCGGCTTGTGTTGCTGCTCCTTGGCTTCGTCGACTCGCAACAACCGGCTGCCGGCGCGAGGGACGCTGAGATCACCGCTGGGTAGAACCGCCGGTTCGGAAGGAGACGCTGTTTACATTTCTGGCGTCGTTCGGTCTCGGCGCTTTGTTCTTCTTCGATGCCCTGACATCGAGTCGCTGACTATAATGGCTGGATTGAGATTAGTGCGTGATCAGACATGTACACGTTACCCCAAAAAGTAACAAAATACCGTTACTCGTTACTCGCTTAAAAAGTAACTAAGTACGTTACTCGTTACCGAGTCTCAAAAGGAACGCGTGAGTTACCTCAAATGTAACGAGTTAATTTTTACGTTACTTTGACGACCAAATACACAACTGTTTTTGTTTCATGGTCTATTGTTTTCTTTTCAGTAGCCGTTGCACTTAAGCAGTAGCTGCCTTCTCGAAGTTTTCATCAGTTATGTTTCCCCGCTTCCTTGAAAATACATCTCCGGCATCGCTGAAGAGTCGTTCTACCGACGCGCTCGAAGGAACGGCAGTGTTGTACTTCAGCAAGAGCTGGTGGATCTGGGATTCCCCTCTCTCTTGTGTTCTCTCTACTTCTAAAGTTTGAAGTTGACAATGGATTATGTGTTTTCCTTCGTTGGCAAAATCCGGGTTTACATGCGGTCCGTACTCGGTTCTAGAAGGTTCAACCAAGGAGCCTTATTGTGTTCGCTGGGTGAAGGACATTCCCAGCTGTAGAGTTCAGTACAGCAGCGTTTGGTCGCTGGACACGCCAGTCGAACTGTTCGACTGACGTGTTTAGCGATATACGTTGCTGTACTGTTATACTGTTTAGTTGTTTTGCGGGTTGCCCTTTGTCGCAATAGACGCGTACTCGGGTTAGAATAAAAACAAGTCCTTTAAGCGGTGTTGTACACGTTACTCCTCAAAAGTAACGAGATACTCTTACCCGTTCCTTGGCCTTAAAAGTAACTAAATACGTTACTCGTTCCTTTTCTAGAAAAGTAACTCCATACGGTACTCGTTACCGAAAATAGTAACTAGGTATAAGTAACTCGTTACTTGTAACGCGTTACGTACGTGTCTGTGCGTGATGCACGTTAAAGACCCCGGGCTGGCAGTGGTACTGTGCTGACTAAATTCCTTACCTATCAGACGCCCATAGCTCAACTAAGTTGTCTGGTGTAACACGGGACATAGGCCTCCCTTGAGATGCGCGTCACGGGACACAATTGAAACCGAAACGAAACCAAAACTGATGTCACATTACCTTTTTTAAAAAGTGAATGAATTACATGCACACTTTTCATTCGTTATGAACGTTTAAAACAAAATAAAATAAACTTTTTTTTTTTGTAAAGAAACGATGATGAAAACGTTTCACGCAAATTAAAGAAAGAGAGACATAACGAAAGTCTTATCGGTACTGACATCACAATGGCCGCCCTCGCCGAGCTTTGGCTTCCGCGACGTGCCGTGATCGTTCTAGCGGCAGCTCCGGCCCCGAAGCATACCTCTTCCGACAATATTTGCTGCTACAATGCTTTTTAGATGCCTCCCCCAGTCTTCCGCAAGAGTAAGTGCTTCCCTGGCGCTGGCCATGGGCGGCGATGCGGCGGACGCCGTCATCTTTAACTCTATTGGGGCGAACCCCCATCAGTTAACTGAGGTAGGCCAGCTCAGTTGAACTCAGTGATCGTTAGCGGCTCAATGACTGTTGGCGCCGCCGTGTAACTCCGGTCGATCACGATTGAGTCAACTGTCGTTGGCTTAATGACAGTTAAGAGCGCCAGTGTAACTTTGGTATTAGTGTCTCTTTTTTTGTATTACAAATAGTACAAATATTAGTAGTATCCAGTGCATTCGGAGTAAATAAATGAGGTTTGTTTACATCAACTACGGATATTCTAATTCCTTCCCGAACTGCTCACAAGAGACGACTATTGCTGATTGCGCAAAATTAAGTCGCCTAAAATGTCTCACGGTTAAGACTTAAGAAGCTAGAACGACTAGAGATAAGCACAAGAACGCTTGTAATCAAGCATCATTCAGTAATAAAACAATTTTATAGGTACTCCTTTTTTTTCCCCTTTGGCCATGCAGGATTGAAAAAAAGGAAGCCCTGAGTGACACCAGTGTAGAATCTTCGTTTATCGGTGAAATAGAACAGCACGTGTATGACAATTCATAACTTGACGTGTCGTTTATGCTCAAAGCAGTCTGGTTTAGAATGTCCTTCGCGTACCTCAAATATAGATTTCTTTTTTTCACGCGTCCCAACGCCTGCCAGAATACCGAACGGGGATCGATAGTATTTTCAAATAAATATTTTTTTGTTGAAATCGAAATAAGGAGAGGAGCATCGATAATTGGTTCCTCACCCTCCGCGCCCACGCAAGGATGGAAGTCGTAACGCTAGCTTTGACCACTCCTCGATTTTCCCCATACATCTCCGAACTAAAAACGCCCATTCAAGATTGTCGGAGCCGCACTACAATATAAAACAAGAAAATTCCATGAACTGAACGTAGCTGTAAACCGTTTTATTTTTTCCGTAATTTCTTTTTCGTGTTTTTTTTTTTTTTTTTTTTTTTTTTTAACTGAAGAAGAAAAAGCTTGGAACTGACGTCAGCGGTGCTCTGTTCTATCTACACTGGGCTTCGACTCCAACTCTCGTACAATCTAACACTCTTCACAATAAACAAAACAAAAAATACGACGCGTATAATACACAATAAAATATTTTTTTCTTTTCGCTGAGATTTTTTAATGAAAAATTCAGTCCTCGGAGCCGCTTCAACCCTGGTCAGTTTTAGCGCGCGTAATCTGCTTGAACCAGACTCCGGTTTGACCTCGGAGATTCACGCGGGCACCCCCGTCCAAAACAGACAACGCGAATCTGGTGTTCTCCGCCAGGCGAGTAAGCAAGGAAGGCCTGTCCCGCCATGTCTGCATTCTCCCCTCCCCGCTGAAGGAGGCTGCTGCGGCGGAGGGGGCTGCATCTTCGAGGTTCGCCCAGGGTGCGCCATTCAGAGAGAGGCCCATTTTTCCTGCACTTTCTCGGCCCCCCTCCCTTCTTTTGGCTTTCTCCGAGGAAAAAGAGGGAACCCGAAAGGAGGCAGGATTTCTTTTCCCCAGAAGCCCAGTTCGATGGCCTGAAAACCTCGCGAAGAGGGAAGAAAAGCCCGCGGCGGACCCGCGTGAGAAACAACCTGACCCCTCCCTCAGGGATGGAGTGGGGGGAGAGAAAAGAAGAAGAACGAGCTTTTGCTTTCGTTGTGGGCCTCAGGCCGGTCTGTGTTACAAGGTCAGTGCACTGGGCCTGGGATTTTGGGGTTGCGTACGGCCGCGAACAGCTTGCTGGTTCTTGGCGGCGCGGCCGGGGCCAGTTTCCGGTAATAAAGCGGCCAGGGGCTACACCCGGGGCCGCACCCCGAAGGACTCCCGAGATGACAGCGGGGGACCGCCGTATTAGGCTCTCTTTTTCCACGCCTTCTTTGGCGCTTGTGCTTCGACGAACGCTCGGACGTCGACTTTTCCGACCAAAAACGGGGTCCTTGCTCGCAATCGCCTCCTGCTTTTTTTTTTTTTTCCTTGGGGCCGAAGCACGGCGACGAGTTGACGGTAGCCGCTAAAAAGTGAGCCGTTGGTGGTCTGCAGGCACGCAGCCAGGATTTTGTTTCAGGGGGAGGGGGGGGGGGGGGGTCCCATGCTCCCCCCCCCCCCCCCCCTCCTTGGCTACGTGCCTGGTGGTGTGTAAGATCGTGGTTGATTCGATCGGCGGATTAAAATATGTCGAAAAAAAAGGAAAAGCGGAGGGAAAGTGTTCTCAGTCGGAGGAGGCTGTACTTCCCTTTAAGACTAAGTCCGTCCGCAGCCCCGCTGGAGTGAAAATCAAGCAGCGCCAAAAGTGCATGACATCCCGGCACTGGTCGTCTTTGCGCGTTTCGTATCATTGGCCAGAGCAATCACGCGCAGTGAATACCGCCTGATCCTGCGCTTTGTGTGTGCGTGATTGGCTTTGCTGGTGATGGCACAAAGACGACGAGCGCCGTGATGATGCACTTTCGGTGCTGATTGATTTTCCCCCCAGCCGATCAGAGCGTTGGCCGAGGTCGCACCGATCGTTACTTGTTTCTGGAGCCCGTTCGTACACATCGAAGACCTGTTGCTTGGGGTGGGCATTGTTTGGAAACGGGAGCAATATACCAAAACGTCAGCTTATATATATATATATATATATATATATATATATATATATATATATATATATATATATATATATATATGTATGTTTAAATGGACGAGCGTGTTTGGATACGGTGAGCGAGCTGCAAAAGCAGCAAAGGAAGTAAGCTGAAAAAAAAAAAAAAGGAAAACGACAAAAAAAAAAAAGCAAGACAGAAAAAAAAGCTTATCGTTGTCGTCGTCGATGAGATTATGCTAGCGAAGTTTGCGCAGCCGCGGCGGCGTCTGGCCCGAAATAGTTTCGGGTCGTAGCCCTTTGCGCTGTATCGCGTTGTCGAGTCACTTGGCACGCTCAAAACACACCTTGTTTGCTCTCCGAATCCGCGTTCTACCGCTCTTCCGAGAACGGTGCAACAACTCGCTGAATTGCCTCGCGTAGAGACATGGATCCGAGGTCACTCTTGTTCTCGGCAGAAACTCGAACGTTTCTGAGCGGAGCGAGTTCTTCGCACTCGATAAGTGAATGCTCCGATTATTCGAGCTGCAGCATGGAGGCAGATGTCGACTGCGACGCGCATGTTATACGTATACACGAATCAATTTTAGTGAACCCAGTGCACTATCGCTTTTTTTTTTCTTTTTTTTTGTCTTTGGGGGGGGGGGGGGGGGGGGAAGAGGCGCTCAAAAAAAAAAAAAAAGGTTCCTTCCGAACAATTTTAGTCTACTCGAGCTGCGTCGACGGCGCATCGAATTTGCCTTCAAGGTATACTATAGTCCCTGATGGCTTAAAGGGACACTGACAGGGTATTTATGCTTGCCACAGTTTTTATTCGTACATCACATACGAGAACCGAACTACCCAGAACACAATTTGCGGCTCGATATTCGTTTTCTTTCCGCCCGAAAACGGCCGATCGAGAACTGGCCGGTTTGAGTCGCGCTCACTCTCTTCTTTGTGGTCACGTGCCGTTTTCGATGGTTTAGACGCAACCACCAAAGATAATCAGTCGTGGGTCATTGAAGGCACACGCTCAATACTAAAAATGGACACAAAATATGATACCCATTTTTTTGTGGCTCTTAAAACACTGCAAACGTGTTAAAAAAAAAAAAAAAAAAATTGCACAGCCACGTAACTTTCGCCAACTCTCTCCTCCTCCATATTTCTTCTTCCTCCCCAGTCCAGTTTCGAGCAGTTGCGTTTTTTGACTTCATTAAAAATATTCGTGACGCTGTAGCAAAATATTGATTGGGTACTCTTCTGACATAATCTGATTCGTTGCGGATCGTTAATGATCGATGCTGGGGACTCGCCCTGCGTTTCTGCAGCTGACAGTGAGCCTCGCCAATCTCTCCCGAACACATCCAAATGTGAAGTTATCTACCCACTTGCGGTCAGCGAATGCTTCTGCGAAACCGCCTGGGAAAGCCCGAAACACTAAGGGCTTTTAGCAAACCGTTACCGGGCTTTTAGCAAACCGTTACCGTGTTCCGCACTACCGAATCCTTTCAAGCATGCTTTTAAGCCCGCTAACCGTGCTCACGGTATCACCCGGGCGTGCGCTTTAGAGCGTGCTTCAAACACTCCAGTAGTGCGGTACACGGATCACGGTAACGGTTTGCTAAAAAAAGTCCCCAATAACCGGTCGAATTCGGCACCGGAATGACCATTGGGACCGTGCGCGGGGGAACGGGGCGAGGTGTGTTTTTGCATATTTCCCCGGCGGGCAAACTAAGAGCGCTAGAATTCCGGCGAATTGAGTCGACAACCAAAAACGGAAATAGCCTCGTTCGCAGAAGACCCGGTGACGGAACGAATGGCCATCCAGCGTCGGAGAGCGCTATTTCGGAAGGCGAGGTTCGATGACACCGGGCGGGCAAGGTCAGGGTCCCTTGAGGCGGGGTTCGCCAACAAGGCTCCGCGGGGTTCTCGCCGCAGTCGCTCTCTCCTCCCTTCCTCGTGGCTGCGTTTCCTCCTACGCTTCCTTCCTCCTGCTCTCTCGTCTCTCATGGGCGCGGAGTCGGGGGTCCCGAGAGCAAACGGCGTGAAATGGCGCTCGGTCCCGGCGTTTCTCAGGTGTGCGCGGGCGCCGGTATGGTGCGGAATAGGGTGTGGCCACCGATTAATAAAAAAACAAAAATAAATAATTTCTCGGTTTGTTTTGTGGCGTGGTTTGTTTTCGTTTCGTATAACCTTCGCTGTATCGGCTGTGCTCCTCATCGTGTAAAGTCGACTCACGCGATCCGATCTCACGTGGCAGAGTGGGCCAAGCGCGCAGAGGATACATCCTGAGGCGCCTTGCCTCACTGGCGGCCATAGCTGTGTGCGCGGCTGCTGAGCGCGTGCTGATGGCGAGATTCCGCCGTTCTTTTGTAACGTGCATTCCGCACCATCAAAGTTGCCGGTCTAAGCAGCCTATAGGGAGTATTCACTGGCGGCCATAGCTGTGTGCGCGAATGCTGAGCGCCTGCTGACGGCGAGCTTCCACAGTTCTTTTGCAACGTGCATTCCGCACCATCAAGAGTGCCGGTCTTAGCAGCCTATTGATGTGAGCTCGTTCTGGGCATGCTCTCTAAACAGCACCCACAAAGATGGCGTCCAGTGAATACTCCCTATTCATGTGAGCTTGTTCGGAGTTATGCGCTTTAAACAATCGCTCTCAAATATGGCGTCCAGTGAATGCCTCCTATAGCTGTATTTTTAGACTCACGAAAGAGTATTAATGCCGTATCTACGCGGAACTTCTGGCCGGCATTTTGTGAAACACCTGATATCGTATAAAAGCGTATCTCCATCGTGTTTTGCGAGATATGTGGGGAGCGTATACAGTGCAAACGTGATGTGTTGCATAGAAGTTTAAAGAACGGGGAGTTAGGCGTCTGTTGTCTCCGATGTAGATGAGTTTAGCCAGCGCAGTACAATCGTCAGCCTTTGGTCTTTGAAGCGCTATAGTAATACAGAAACGCACCGCTCTTCGTATAGTTGCCTTTACATGGATCTAGCGACCCTTAATATTTCACTAAAGTTAGTTTCCCCGATTAGATTTTTTCTTTACTTTTGCCACACCTACATGTTCTGTCGACATTTTAAAGATCGTGTACTGTGCGTGTTTTGTACGCCTCTTCTGTTATAGATTCTAACATCGACTTTACTACATTTTATCTCACTTTCTTTGGTAAGTCTTGCGGTCGTTGACGTTGAGAAATGCTCCGATAAACTTGTTCGGCATCTACTTTGGCCGGACGCCGTCTTTTAGCGCAGTTTATTGCCCCCCCCCCCCCCCCCCCCCCCCGCGATAGTTGCGGAGTTTCTCTTTCTCCGGTTTTCTGTGGCGTAGCAAAACAAACCTAAATGAAAAATACCTTCATAGAATGAGCGCTTGAAACAGCCGTCCCTCGCAACTTTCCGCAACTCTTCTAATACCCAATTCACACGGCAGCGTAAAGGTACCTTTGGCGCAGGTACCTGTAGTAAAGGGAGCTGGAGATCGTGATCACACGGCGCATAAAGGTCCCTTTCGCTAAGGGAGGTCCTTTGCTAAACGGAGCTCGCCAAGCTCCCTTTACAGCTACAGAGAGTATACCTCGGACCCACGAACTCAAAATCACAGATATATAAATATTGCTTGTTTAAAGGGGCGATGCAACAATTTTTGTACTTTGCGCAAATACCGTTAAGAACGGATCCCTAACGTTAATGACCTATGAAACACGCGTTCATTTTTCACCCCACGCAATAGAACTCCCAAAAAAAAATTAAAGAAAAACGAGCAGCGTTCACCCCCTCAACTCGCATCCAGAACAAGCGGCCACGTGATCCGGAGCCGATAATATGCCGCCAATGCTGATCATAGCGACGCGCTGGGGTTGGCAAAGCACAGGACACGCGCTGAGTTCCAGACATTGTTATGGCTCGGCTCGTGACGTCATTCCAACGATTGGACACGGGCCACTACCCGAATACTTCTCGAGCTAGTAATTATCACGAGCCCAAATCGAGTGCCCACGCAATGCTCGGGTCCAATCTATAAGCCGTATTCAAATATCGTCATTGGGGTGTACTGCGATCCCCACGTTACGTCATCAAATTTTGCAAAGAAAAGATTGAATGAAAATTATCGCTTTTGTCCATGAAATTACACCGCAACAAAAGAGTTTCTTGGCCAGTGGCGTTGCGTGCGAGTATCCTTGAGTCCCACTAGTGCCAGTAAGCTCGTGTAGAATGGAAAAGATTCCAATTGAATATCGTTGCACCGCTCCTTTAATGCATTGTAACAAATTAAATATATATATATATATATATATATATATATATATATATATATATATATATATATATATGTGGCAAATTATGAAATGATTGGGAACACAAATGTGATGGAATAATACAGTAACGATGAACGCATACTCTAGCTAGCAGGTAGCAGCGGCGGCACGTGGAAAAAAATGTCTGCTACGAACCCGAACGCGATGGACCACTGCGAGCTCTTTTTCGAGGTTGTAGACGAGTCGCCCTACTCTCCCGCCCAGGACCCTTTATCTCGTCGTCGTCCAACCCTTTCGATCGCGTGACTGGCGTAACCGTGAGACTCCGTCGTGGTTCGTTTCTGCCGGGCACTATTTAGCTACATCAGTGAGAACGTTTCAGGAAAATGGAGCTGCTAAACATAAAAAAAGTCGCGCACCCAAGGAAGATAGAACGGTAGGAGAGGGCATGACGTCAACCGCGTAGCCTCCGCAAGCCATGCTCCCTCGACGCCTCGCCTCTTTCTCATTTTCCTCCTTACGCTCCTCACTTATCAGGCCAATGTGGCCACATCACGTGACCGTAGCTAGCCTTCGTCTAGCCTTCGATCTGATAAAACCTACCGGACGAATCGCGCGCAAGCCTGCAAGGAATCCTACAATCAACCATCCATCTCACACGTGGCATGTCACGCGCACCAATTGCCAGAGAGATCTACGGTCACGTTGGCCACAACATCGTTTAAACTTTTTGTGACTAGGCTTCACCAATATTGCAACGTGCCCCCTCCTAGTACTTATAACCTCCTTGCGCCCACCTCGCAATGGAAACTTGTAAACGCAGATGATTTAGGGCCAGTGTGGCCAGACGGGTCGGACGTTTTAAAGCAAGACTCATTTAGGTGTGCCCTTAGACTTAGAGAAAAAAAAAAATAAAGTACCGCAAAAGCAGACAGAAATAATATTTAGGTTTTAAATGTGATATTTCACACACAATAATAATAATAATTAAAAAAAAAGCTGCGCGTCAAACCGATTTCGAGCAATAATTGTTTATCACGTGCTCCTCTCGCGGTTAAGCAGGAATGCAATCGACATCAACTTAAAGTGCTCCGTTTACTAATCGTGTGATCAAGAACGCCGTTTACTACAGGTACCTTCAGCTAAGGGACCTAAGCTATAGGTACCCTTACGCTGCCGTGTGAATTGGGTATATAAGTGAACCTAATAGGCGTTCTTGGCCTGGCGACCACGGAACAATTCTATACAGATGATGTTGAGGCTTTGATCATTTTTAGATTTTCTTTCCAAATTCAGTCGAACTTAGAGACGAGGGCCTGACCCCCTACCCTGGGTATTAGTGACGTCTTTAAACATTGTTGTTTGCTCGCGTGAGTGCAAGGTATACTAGCTCTTTTCGTATGTTGCCACCAACCTTGCGAAACGCTGATGTGTAAGTGTAGTTGCTGACGTATCCACAACGGTTAATACTAACACATAGGACGTGATCTCAATTGTCCTTCCTTGAATCCTGACTATTTATTACCCATTAATGCCAGCCGCGTGCACGAAAAGCGCAGCCGCCGGCGCTGCTGAGATAAGGCCGCCTATGACTACCGATTGTGATTTTCGATACCTCCCGCACAAAGGCTTCGAAATTCCCGGAGATCGTCGTATCCACTTGATAATACCATTTACCAGTGTAACAGACGTCCTCCTCCGTTAATCGTAATTGTAACAAAAAAGCGGATATGCACTTTAATATGGAATGCTAACTCAAAGGCCCGCCGCCCAATCCCTCCTTCGCCTTTTTTTTTTCTTCTCGGGAGCAGACTGAGAAGTAAAACGACAACGGCGTTTCTTGTACGTGACTCTCATGTGAGGCAATGCCTCGCAGTACGCGCGTCGCTCCGTTGTATCGACGAAGCGAACGAGGAATTCCGGGCTCGGGCGCCGCGTTGGGAACAAAGAAACGAGGCGGAAACTCGAGTCCGAGCGCGCGTCGAACGCCAGGCAGCAAGCCCTCCCGCGCAGTTCAACAGCCCCATGTACGGGCGCGTCTCCGAAAGACTTATCTGCGCGCGCAACGAGCGCAGAGGGCTACGGGGCTGGAGCGGAACAGTCCGTCAGCGAGCCGAGTGAACGTACGCGGGTGCATTCCCCCAGAAACGTCAGGCGGGGAAGCAGTTGCCTCGCGGAAGGAGGCAGCGCGTTGTGGCCGTTCGCCGCAGCGGACAGGGATCGGGGTCTTCGCCGACCGTTGTCCCCACCGCAGCATCGCCAAAGCTGCCGCGCGCTGGACTCTGCGACCGAGGGCGAGACCCCGCGTCCGAACCCGCGCTGGCTGCGCAGCCTCGGCGCGCGGGGTTCATTGGCCGCCTCCAAAACACGCGCCGCGAGGGCGAGGAGGAGCGAGCCTTCCACCGCGGGTTTTCGGAGAGCAAGGTTAAGGACCGCGGAGCCCGGGTTTCGTTGAACCCGGGGCCCGGTGCTCTCCGCCCGCGCAACTTTCACGGTCAGCGACCCTGGCCGACGCCGCTTATCGATCGGACGACGCGCCAATGGGAAATCGGGAAGCAAGCGCCGCGGATGCCTGGGCCCGATATAGGAGTCCCGAGGCGTCAACAAACACCCGGGGGCCAGGAATCGGCCGCTCTGAGGGCGCCTTAATTAGACCATCCCGCGGCTCAAAAACAAGCGTCTCGGGGCCCGAACTCCGAGGCTCTCGTGGGGCGTCCGGCACCACCTTCCGCACGAGAGAATGATGGTGGCGTCTTATGGTCACGGGTGTCTTTGGGCACAACGTGCGTGGACGAAACGCATTCGCTTTTGTTGTGACGACGGAAATCAGGATAAGTAAAGGCGATCTCTCCACCTCCGAAATGTACCTTTTACAAGTTCAGAAATTATGCGTTCGGACAGCTGTGGTTACAAAGACATCGGAGCTGTTTGCTCTAGTATAAGTACCGCCATTCTCATCTGCTTTGCCAACGAAGTTGGTTGAGGTATCAGGCCTGTGCATGATACCCTGTTGCTTCATTCGTCCTTATCCCCGCTTTTTGCCTTGGAGGTCATAGCGTTGTCGCACTTGAGTCTCACCGGGGCAGGTTTAGGCACTTCAGACTCGCGCTTTCAAGATGAATAAAAACACTTTACTCAGTTCCTCGGTGTCACCGACTTTTCGCGATACAGTTATTGTTGCTGGGTGTCTCGGCAGGGCACGAAAATAGATAAAAGGTATATCAGTTCAGGGACTAAAAGAAAGGTATCGCACATGAAGTTTAATTCATCGTACGACTAAGACTTTCTCCGTTTACAAAAAAAAAAAAAAAAACCTAACAATATTAAGGGGGGGGGGGGGGGGAATGTGAACGACGAGTTTGCATACAATGGGGTACAATTCAATACGATTCGGCAACATTATAGCTATGACTATGACGCGTGTTGGCTTTCCGTGTGGACACGGAAGTCTTCACGCAAAACATCTTACTACGAAAAAAGAAAAAAAAAAAAGACACGATTGAGTTCGTAATGTTTTCTACTGGACCGTTAGGATGCAGGTGTTGACAATCGAAATCGGTTCATGCGGATGTCAACAGAGTGATTCGCTGGCCTCGGAATTTTCAGCAGCCTTGCCGCTGCCTGCAAACTGCGGCCGCACGCAGTCATCACGGCTGAGTGACTAAGACCAACGAGGCAGCCGAGTGAAAGGTCACTGAACCACTTGACATGTCCAAAACTAAACTCGCCAAGATTTAAAAAAAAAAAAAAATAAAGGTTACTGTTTAACGGCACTGGCACATCGGAAACGAGATACCAACCAAAAGTGAAATGGCACAGGAAAGTGACCCGTCGCCGTTTGCCCATCGCCTCTCGGGAGGCACCAAGCCAACACTCGGATTGTGCCGGGCGTCGGCCATCTTCCCAGTTCGGCCCGAGGACAGTTTGGGGCGCTGTTTGGGGGTGCGCACAGATGGGCTTCTTCGCTTTTCCGGGCAGGAGAGAGCCGCGCAGAGTCGTGGATTGTGCGGGCCGTGGTGCGGGCCGCCGTGCGGAGCCCCGGTCATCGACCACGGGCGCCCAGGGGATAGGAAGCGACCGCTTCCGGCCCGGGGCCCCGAACAACGGGTGCGCCCACTTGGCATCTGCACCTGAACAAAGCTGCCGCGCTGTTCCGCGACGGCACCCCGCGAGACATTGACCTGTCCGCGCCGCCGCGGGACCTGAGACGCCCAGCCGGTTCTATGGCCCGCTGACGGGCACGAGAATCGGGCAAATTTGACGTCCATGGCGTATCTTCTTTGTCATCTGATCGTTGCCAATTATTCCGTCCCGCGTATTTGTACTACCGCGGACATCACGAGCTGCTATAGTCCTTCGTGCTTCGTTGGCGTGCTTTTTGAAAATACTTTGGTCCAAACTACTTGTATAACGCAACGTTTAGGTCCCGTTCTACGAACTCTTTAACAAATCGATAAATCATCTTGAGATCCTCCGACGCAGAAAGAAGCCGGATTCGCTGTTGGTTGGGGCTCATATTGTCCGCGGGGGTACCTGTTCGGGAGCGACAAGGTTTGCGGAAACCGATTCGTTTCTCGATTCTGTCTATAGGCCCTCGCAATGCGTGGTCATCGTGGTGCCGATATTGAATTCTCCAAGTCCGGATTTAAGAATACAATTGTGTGCTGTGCGCACCTGCTATTCACGGGGAGCGGTTCTTACGTAAATGGACAACAAAGCAACAGAGCAAAATCCGTTCGTGGGTAGCAACAATCGCGAAATGAAATATATACGTGTACAAAGCGTCGCCCCACTCGCCCATTTCTACTTCGTTAAATTTTAATGGGCTTTCACATTCTCCGTGCCCTTCTGGGCTTCTTTCTTCGCGTGTACATTCTAAAGGTCAGGCGGATCCGTAGCTGCACCCTCATTGAAAGCTTTCCTTTGTCTGCGTGTGTGCCGTTGGGGTGTGCGGCAACCATTCTTAGTTTCGAGAATAGGCTTGCCCTTCCACGTGGAACTTTCCATCCTATCTATGTGCGACCAGTCGAACTCCTCGTGGATGACAAAGCCGCGGTACTGAATTTACGTCGTCCCCTAAAGAAGGCCAATGCGAGGTGCAGATTGAACATGAGTGCTGCCTCAGTGTTCGGTTGACGCTCGCGATCAGTCAGTGAAAATACGAGTACGGACACTGACGCAGCAGCACTCGTGTATACTACAAGCTTTGCCTCGCGTTGGCCTTATTTAGAAGAAATTCAGCACTCTGGCTTCGTTATCAGGGAAGTGTTGGATTAATGTTTCTTGACGTTTGCTCTCCTTTAGGGGGACGAGGTTGCACACACCAGAAGCCACGAAAACTCTTACTTTTCCCCAAAGTGTCCCGTGCAGGGTACATTTGACGTCGAGCGAGAGTAGGGAATGTCCCTCTATGACCGGACTGGTACTTATTCATACAACGAAGCGTAACTTTTTTTTTTTTTTTTTTTTTTTTTATAGACGAGATTTCATAAATAGGTACGGCCTATTTCAACTTCGCCGCGCAGTAACGTTCTGTGTTCCCGGCCAAGCAGCCGACATGCAAGGAATCTCGGCCCCACCGATCGCAGGAGTACGGGGCCGGAGTCGCGCCAAGCACCCCACAGGCAGGCAGGGCAACAGGACTCGCCGTAAAGCATCCAGGGCGTTTGTTTTGCCCGTCCGCACGCAGGCGGGGAGGCCGCAGCATGGCCCGGCGGCGCCCGCACTTTCCCCGGCCCGTGAACAGGCGGAGAGGCCCTTCGCCGGCAGGATCGAGTTCCTCGACCTGCGATTATCTTCGGGGAGGCGCGCGTGGATCGGACCCTGACAAAAGGCGCCCGGGGGGGAGGGGGGCGGTCAACGGCCGGAAGCGTTGTCCCAGTGACGGGTTCACTTTCCTCCGGACGACGAACCGAGCCGCCTCTGCTCGGTCACCCTGGCCGCCCGCTTCCGCAAGGTCATTGCCGTGCGCGTCCAGGGGTGGCCGCGGTCACCGCTTTCGATTCCCAGTCTGTTGACCGAATCCCGGGCCCTGGCGCGGCCCCCCGCTGCCCGGCGACTGACCCTATCTGGTCCCGATCGGGGGCATGGGTGGGCCGACCGAGTCAACGAACGGAAAGGACGATTCCCGAGATCTGCTTGTTTGCTCGCGCCTGTTGACTTGGGTCTTCGGAGGGGTTTCGCGATACAAGCGCGCCCTCGATAAACAAGCCGGAGATGACCTTCCCAGGGCGACCTTCGGGCGCCATTCGGGGCTCCACGTTGCACGAGAGGCTGTTTGCACCGAGAGCATGGAGCGCGGTCGCAGTGGACAGCGATCGGCGGCCGCGAGATTCACCGGCCTACCCGCAGCCACCGAGAAAGGCACGAGAAATTCCCCCGCCTCGAGGTACGACCAAAAGGACCGGTGGCGCATTCCTTTGGATCACCAGCCCCTGGTGATCCAAACAAAACGTCCCGCTTTTGACCGAGTTTTCAAGGCTTCCCCGGAGGGGGGAGCTCGGTGGCCAAGGTCAGGCGGGGAGAGCATCGACCTGCGACCTTGAACTGCCCTCCCCCCGCGCAGCGAGGAGGGGAAGTGGGCCATAGCCCGAGTTCTCGGAAGGGGGCCCGGGCTGCCGAATGACCGCCGGGAGCCTCCTTTTCTCGGGAAGTGGCCTTGGGCCGCACGACAAAAGACGGCCGGTGCGCACGGGACCCTCTGCGGGGGCCGGCTCCCTCTCGGCGCGACAAAGGCAGCGCGAAAGTGCATGGCAATGGCCCCCGTCAAGGACGGTTCGCCGGACTTTGCCTGGCCGCTCCGGGGGGCCGCCAGTTTGTCCGCGTGCGCCATGTAGGGCCGGGGGCCGGGAAACGCGCACTGCTCGCCCAACGATCGCTAAAAGGCACCGAGATACCCGGCCAGAGAATGGGCTCTTATCGAGACGCGCTAATGTAACCGAGGCGCGGACGGTTCCTTGGCACCGACGCCTCGGGTGCCCAAACAAATCCGGAGGTAGAGCAACAACAACAACAAAAAAAGAGTAAACGGACGGGCGGCAAATAGTTTGTTTAAACGACCATTGGAGTTTTAAGACGCAGCATTTTCTTTGCTCTTTGCGCGGAGTTTGTGGGAAAGGATACAGCGACGCTCTTTTTGAGAAGGGGTGGGGGGGGGGGGGGGGGGGGTTATCTGGATATCCGAATGATAGTGTGGTGGGCACAAAGGACAAATAAAAGAGGGCGAGGGAATGAAGGCAAGAGCAACAAAATATGGCCGTCGTGAAACTGTACCACTATCAGTCTCTCAGGAGCTGTGTTAGTAACCGATAAGAGGCGTCTCTGGCCTGGCCGCCAGGGAATGTATACAGAGCATGTAATCGTACAGTCCCCGGCCTTTGCCAACTAAACAAACAGGCCGTCTTTGCGAGGAGCGGGAAAACAGTGTTGGCGACGCAAAGCCGCCGGGCGGAAAAAGAACGCGAAGAAGGACGACCGTGCCGGTATGAAGTAATACCAGCGAAAGGATAGAGGGAAGACGAAGCGCCGAAATAATAAGAATAAAATCTAACGACGAATATGTGCAACGTGGAAGCCATAGCTACTGAAAGAAATCAGCGGTCAGTGTTTACAGTAGGAAACAAAAAAAAATAAACACTCGTGGGTAACAATAAACAGTAGCAAGAAAATAAAATAGATGACGTTTCTAGATATCTGTTTCTCAAAAATTCTTCGAAACACAAACACCGTTTGTTAAACTTCTTACCAACATTGGGTTTTGACGTTCATAATATATTGTTCCCTTGCGGAAAAATACCGGGCGATAAACAAAACCCCTGAATATGAAAAAAAAAAAATGAACAAAAAATAAACGGCGAATAGCGCATAACAAATAAGTCTATTCCGGGAATCCAGGATACGCGTCCGAATCGCCACGTCTCCGAGCCAAGAGCGCGAGGACGGCAGAAGCGCGAGCCCCGGCGAGGACCCCAAGGCGGCGTGGGCGACGTGGAAAGAGCGCTGGCAGAGGTCGTTAGGCCCGGCGGGGACAAAGACCGGCTGGAAAAGGCAACGCTTCCTCCTCGGAAAAACAAGGAGCTCCGGGTGCCTGACCCAAGGCGCGAACCGGGAGAGAAGGAACGAGCGCGAGCCCCGTGCTCAGGGCGGAGACAGCCCGGCCTCAGCAATGGGCGGCATGTCGTTGACCGAGCCCTTTTGTGGCAGCGGGAAGTTTGCACCCTTGAAAAAAAGTATTTCACGTGGAGCGTTGACTTCAAATATTGATTCATAAAACGCGAGGTTAGCGACACACTGGCGTAGTGGCTGGGTCATCGAACTCCGAAGGGGGCGGGCGCAAGTTCCGCCGGGCCAATCAGCTTCCGGCGCGGCGCGCTCCCATTGGCCCTCGCCGGCGCTCACGTCAATCAACATGGCGAGGGAAGGCGCCTCGCCTCGCGCACAAAACTAGTAGCGGTGAACTTGAGCTGTACGATTTGGCCTGCTTTCTCCGCGCGGACAAGTTGGGCTGCTAGCCGCGCTGAAACCGGTTTGCCGCCACTTTCACTCGGAGGAGCGGAAGGAAGCGCCAGTCCTCCGGCGGTGCGCTCTCGCGAACGGATGTGCCCGGCTACGCCGCGTCGCTGAACTTGGCCGCCTCCCGAGCTCCACGCTCGCTGCCCAGCCATGATTCTCACCGAGAAGGATCTCCAGCTCTTGGCCACCTTGCCCTTCCAGCAGCAGCAGCTTGAGCGCAAGGACGCCGATCTCAAAATAGGTGTGTGCCGCGTGGACCGCCGACGAAGGATTACGCACGCCCGGATGCATTGTTGCGCGGACCTTGGTCGCCGTGTTGGTTGCTGCCGCTCGTCGCGGACCCCCGGAGCGCGGGGCTGTCGTCCGAGATCGACTTCGGGCGGCCCGACCAACCGCCCGAACGAGACTTGGACGCCGGCACGCGCCTCTCGGAGGAGCCGCCGGCGAGCCGGCACGAGGCTTCGCCGCACGACACCGCGGAGCTCCTAGGGACATTTGTTCCCTGGGTGTCGTTGACCCGAATAGCCGCGCGTTTCTATGGCGACGCGGAGAGAGAAGAAAAAAAAAATGTTTATCGGAGGGGTTCACTGACCTAGTGTGCACGCACGGTGGGCGAGAGGGGCCGCGCGCGCCCGAGAGTTCGTTGACCGAGTGAGCCAGCGCGAGCGCCATCTTGGTTGCTCCTGGCAACGCCGTCGGCGTAGGGAGTGGGGAGTCGCGGCTGGGGAGCGTCCAAAAATCGCCTTGAGCTCATGTCGGCCTCCTGTTTTTCTTCCCGCTTCTCTGTAGAATTCGACGGGACCACTGTGTTGTGCCGGGTCTGCGGAGACAAGGCCAGCGGTTTCCACTACGGAGTTCACTCGTGCGAAGGATGCAAGGTAAGCTCTTTTCGATTCACGACGCGGTTCTGAGCACGGAGGGCGGTTTTTCGGCTTGCAGGACTGAGGGAAGCACGACCTCGGCTTCCCTCATTCACTGCGTGACCGAGAAACGCAGCTGAGCAGCCCGAGTGCGCGTTTGGCTCGCGTTGTTGCCCGAGCTCGCGGCGATATGGAATGTGCGCGCGTTGTATACAACGCGCGCACAGTTCAGACAGTGCAGGTGGCGATGCAGTGTTCTGTCGAGATCGCCCCCTCTACGCGTTTCGGAGAGCACGGAATGTCAGAGCAGGAGCGGCTTCTACAGAAACGGGTTGTGTGACAGGCATCTTAAAAGTCGGGAGCACAATGGAAGGAGAGTTCTCAGAGTGGCGAGCCCCTTGGGCCGCTGCTTTGTTGGACGGGCTTCCATTTCTCCCAACAGCTCGGGGCCGACGAGTGTTCCAAGCCAACAATGGGCGGTCGGGCAGGATGGGGGACAAGTTCTGACCCAGCGAGCTATTTCACTTTCGGCGACCAAGCGCCGACGGGCCCTAGTTCCCTGCTTTCGGCAGAGTAGGGGAGCCCCCAAAGGCCCCATCCCACAAAGAACGGGTGCTTTGTTCCGCGCTCCCCCGACCCTTTTGTGAACTAGTTTCACCTTCCTCCCCGAAACTTGTCCCCTGCTCCAGTTCCCCCAAACCGCGGGCTGTTTGCCCTCGCCGTTCCCATAGCGACGGGCAGGTGTGCCCTTGACGCGTTCATTCAACTTGGCGAGGTGAACGTACCCGCGAGACCTAAAATCACATTTATCTGCGCCGCCATTGGTCGCAAGCCCCGCGCTTCCATTGGCTGCCGAGGGGAGAGATGGAAAGTTATTGGCCCGTCTGCCGGGCGCCCCTCTCCCGTCCTCCTCCGGGGCCGGGTTGAACGGCCGCCCGGTCGACGAACTGCTCCGTGTTTTTCGCTGGGGGTCACGGTCAAAGCTGTCCTCCTCGCCCGGCGAAAACAACAAAACGGAACCATTGGGACGCGGAAAGCTTTGCCGGGCCGGTCACTTCCTGTGCTCGGCCCTTGTTTTGGTAGCCGCCGCATGTCCCGCAAAGCGGCGCCGCTCTTGGCTCGGCCGTACGCGCCTAGTGCTGCGCCTTGGAACCCTTTGTGTCGCGCGCTCATGGCCGCCCGCCGGAAGGCCCGGTGTCGCAACCGCTTGCCAACTCGCGCTGTGACCACACCCCATCGACTAGGTCAATAGCGAGAGCGCCGTCTGTCTTGCAGGGATTCTTCCGGCGCAGCATCCAGCAGAAGATTCAATACCGGCCGTGCACCAAGAATCAGCAATGCTCAATTCTTCGCATCAACCGCAACCGGTGCCAGTACTGCAGGCTGAAAAAGTGCATTGCGGTCGGCATGTCTCGTGATGGTACGTACCCTGCTTCTTGTTGACGCTTCGCGAGGCCGGAGTTTATCCACCGCGAGAGGTCCGTGTCTAGCTTGCCGCCGCACGGTCGTCGCCGTGACGTGGCGTTGTGACGCGGAGGGGCGCCGCGTCAACAAACATCGGCGCGCTGCCGTGCGGGGAAGCCCCCCCCCCCCCCCCCCCCGCGCGCCGCCAGCCTGGCGGCGTCGTCAAGAGATGGCGCCAGGGGCGGCGTGTCGGCGGAAGCTGACTGTTTCCTGCGGTAGATGGCGCGCCTCCAAGGTCGACGCGCAGAAGTAGGTCGCCGCGCGGGCGTTATTAAACAAGTTCAAGGGCAGGAGCTCGAGAGGGAAAGCGGAAAAGGAGTGACGTTATTTCACCGGCGCTTGGCTGGCTTGGCGCTCTTCCTTGTGGCGACAACATCGATGGGCAGCGCCGATACGCAGTAGGCACAAGAGCTCGGGCCGCGACTCCGACGCGAGCATGATGATGGCTCCGGATCCTAGGCCGGCCAATGCGGGCTACCTTTATTATGTCGACGGGAAACGTAAGTCAGCCTCTGACCGCGCTTCCATCTGTTGATCGCGAGGCGGACCGCTGCGCCGCCGGCTCGCGCTCGAGAGCGATGACTGCGTCGCGCGTGTGCTCTTCGTCGTCGAGGTGCCGGCGAGTCGCGTAGACGCGCGCCGCGGGGTGTCCGTGCCGTCGTCGCGCGCTCTCTTCGGCTCCCGACCGCCGTTGCGGACGGACGACCGATGCAGTGTACGTTCGCTTCTCGGATCGTGTGTCGCGCGCTGTGTGCGACTCGGTTTGCCGTGTTTGTGGGGCCGCTTGCATTCGATCTGTTCGGTGCGCGGTTTCCTTGGTTGCGGAAACCCAAATCGTGCGATTTTTCTTTTCTTTTTGCACGCGGTGCGTTGTTACCGTGGGTTTGTCTCGCTTCGCCAGGCGTTTTGACGGGTTCTGACTGACGTAGCGTCTTTCTCCCTCTCTGCAGCCGTGAGGTTCGGGCGTGTTCCAAAGCGCGAAAAGGCCAAGATCCTGGCCGCGATGCAGAAGGTGAACGCGAGCTCGCAAGAGAAGGCCCTCGCGGTCGAACTGGAGGACGAGATGCGCCTGTTCGACACCGTGGTGCGAGCTCACGAGGAGACCTGCGACTTCACCAGCGACAAGGTGGCTCCGCTGTTGGAACGTGCCCGCGCCCACCCCATCTACACGCAGTGCCCGCCTCAACTGGTGAGTGTTGTGTTCGTGCTTGTGGGCAAGTTTCCGATGGGGTTGTCGCCGGAGATTGTCTGTGCTTGTCGCGGCCGCAGTGCTGGTAGGCGCGGCAGTGTGGGAGTTACGTCGGGCATTGTTGTGTGCTACGCAGCTTTTGAGATCTGCTGGCAAAGTTGCCTCGCAGGTGTCAATCACTGCCGAGCAGACTCTGCGTGAGTGTCCTTTGTAGTGGCGTGGCGACTGTCACCGCGGCGTGTACTCCCTGTCGTATCGCAGTGACTGAGCTCGAGCCACTTGTCGCGCAGGCGTGCCCCTTGAATCCCACGACGCAACCGGCCGAAGGCAGCGCCGGGCCCTGGCTCATGGAAGACTTCTCCGAGCGGTTTTCGCCGGCGATCCGCGGTGTGGTGGAGTTTGCCAAGCGCATTCCGGGGTTCAGTCTGCTGGCCCAGGACGACCAGGTGACGCTGCTCAAGGCCGGCGTCTTCGAGGTGCTTCTCGTGCGGCTGGCCTGCATGTTCGACACCCGCAGCAGTTCCATGGTCTGCCTCAACGGCCAGGTGCTGCTGCGCGAGTCGCTCCACTCTGCGAGCAACGCGCGCTTCCTCTTGGACTCCATGTTCGACTTCGCCGACCGCCTTAACGCCCTGGGCCTGTCCGACGCCGAGCTGGGACTCTTCTGCTCCGTCGTGGTCATCGCACCCGGTGAGTAGCGCTCTTGCAATGTGTCCCTTGTCGCTGTTTGGTCTCGGTGGCTGACCCTGGTTGTGTCCGTCGGCAGACCGGCCGGGCCTCCGCAACACCGACCTGGTTCAGAAGATGCAGCGACGCCTGACGGAGGTACTCCAGAAGGCGGTGGCGGCGGGCCACCCGGATCGGCCCCAGCTGTGCGCCGAGCTGCTCAAGAAAGTGCCGGACCTGCGCACGCTCAACACCCTGCACTCTGAGAAGCTGCTGGCATACAAGATGGAGCCTGCCACTCCGCCGTACCTGGACCACTGGGGCCTGGCGGAGGACTGGAGCCCTGCGAGCCCCCGGTCTGTGGCGTCGTCGACCAACTCGCTGGACGGCGCCAAGAGCCCCGTGCGGTCGGGCTCGTTCTCGAGCAGCACGGACTACTCGCCCGACAGCCCGGCCAAGCCGTTCGCCAAGGTGCGGCGCCTCGACTCACCCACGGACTCCGGCATCGACAGTGGCAAGGAGCCGAGCTGCTGCACTCCGACGGCGTCGGTGTGCTCGAGCCCGCGCTCGCTGGACGAGAAGGTGAAAGAGGTGGCCGAGGAGGCGGCCGACGAGGACATGCCTGTGCTCAAACGGGCCCTGCAGGCACCACCCCTGGTCAGCCCCAACCAGCTCATGGAGGAGGCGTACCGGCACCACAAGAAGCTGCGCGCTGTGCGCAAGGAGGCGGCCTCCAGCTCGGCCGACCTGGCCTCCAGCCACAGCACCCTGGTGGGGCGGCTGCAGCAGGCGCCGCGCTTCCTCAACGAGCAGCAGCTCAAGCGCACCGACCTCATCCACAACATCATCATGCGCAACGAGGGCCCCGCGCCCAAGTTCCCCCCATTCTACCCGCCCCTGACGTGGGTGGACGCGTCGCCCCCGCGCTGCCCCTACAGCCCTCCGGGCCCTGGCGCCAGCCCCCCGCTAGTCCTGTCCGACGGCCAGCAGCCGCTCAACCTGTCCAAGAAGCCCGCCAGCCCGTCTCCGCTGGCCGCGCTCAAGACAGAGACGTCTTGAGCGCCTGTGTACATAGCGCCCTGGGACGCATAAGTTATACACACTGTACAGAGAACGGTCAGCCCCGCCGGGGCGGCTCAAAACTAATATAAGTTATGGTGGACCCATCGAAGATGGCGCTGCTGCGGGAGCCAGTATTACGTGCAATCATTTTCTCCGTCGTTTGTCGCCCTCCGTGTGCTTTTATTATTTATGGAGCCAACCAGTCCTTAGTGAGGTGTTGTAAATTATGGAGTGTGGCTGTGCATCTGTGTCTTGTGTTGCTGTCTGTAGTGTGTGGTCGGTATTCCCCCCATCATTTTCTGTATAAAGGCTTATTTCTTTCCAGCCATTTCTTCAGAATAAAAAAAAAAAAGTGGTAATGCCTAAAGCAGTCCCAGTGTGCATTCTTTCTGGCCCTGGGAGTGTAAGATGAGGGCTTTCCTTGAGTTTTGCCTTAGAGCTTAGGATCAGTGGTAACTGCTGCTGCTCTCTTGGAGTGGGAATCGTCCGCCTGACCTCGGACCATTCTAGCTCCTGGGAAACGCAGCCACTCCCATTCCCCCCCGCACAATATGGCCCAACGAGCGTTGCTCCAAAATGTCTGACCCGTTCTTAAATGGAGTACCTTGTTCCACCACATTGTGCAAGGGCTTTATATTGTACTGGAGTTTAGACATGCTGAATGTGCTGTCGCAGCCGTCAGTGATGCGCCTTTTCCTGAAACGCAGGCTGTTCCTCTCTTTCAATGGACCCCTTTAGAAAATCGCCCATTCTGGTATGCAAATACGTGGACAGGTGCTCAAGAGGGCGCCTCCACTCCCTCCACCATGGAAGCATGATCCCTCTTGCTCTATTGAGCTGCGGTGACCTATAGATTGGGCTCCCCAAATCTCTCTTGTTCCTATTGTGGCTCACACTTTGTCTCAAGTTCCCTCTAAGGCACTTCCCTCTCCTTCCTACTCTGCGCATTGTTTCATTTTCGGAATCCTCGGACCTCGTTTTCTGCTAGGTGGCGCCAGTCCTTTCCAAAATAGTGGATTAGCAACAGTGTTGAAACTGTCGAATTTATACCTCATTCAATTCTAATCTAATAATCAACCGCATTCAGTCGCGAAATACAACAAAAAAACTGTGTTTAAACGTTAGCACGCACTGCTGCCTCCTAGTAGCGATTTTCCTTGTTGCGCGAGGCTTTTATTTACTGCTTGCATTGCACACTTCGAAAGTCCCGAGAGCGCCGGAGGGCCAGTGTGTCCGGTAGCGCCATTGCGTGCGCTAGTATTTTGTCACGTCGAGGCCGCTGCGACCAAGTAGAAGCGCTGCACGTAAACCGCCGGGTAGTTTGGTTATACAAGGGCTGCGCGAGTCTTCGAAATGTCACAACCTTGGGGCCTCCGAGGCCAGGTGCGGCGATGAAAAAATAAAAAGAGAAAAATAAAAGGGGGGGGGGGGGGGGTTGCTGAGCTGCGCACAGGGAATCGCGCTAGCCTGTGTCAACAGGTAGACGTGGCCTTGGCAGTCGTCAGACTGCTGCACGACTTTGAAAGAAAAAAAGTGCGGCGACACTGATAAGCGGCTCCAACGCCGCACTTGCCACAGTACGCTGACGCGCCCAAGCTATATTGCCTGACTAGGTCGGACGTTAGTGACCTCCGCTTACAGTTCAGCACTTTAACCTGGACACGTTATTCCCCGCTTAACTTTCCCGGATTCCGGATTTCTAGGCCCCTCCTCTCGCAGCTTTCCATCAGGATGAGAGTGTGAGTGTATTATGTTTCACCAACGGCCGTTTGAAAAGGTAGTTGTATTTGTCCAGCAAGAAAGCATGTTAATATCCCCGTCCTTTTTATGCTTGGAATGCCCATAAAATGCGGGAAAGTCTGCCGAATTCCATGCATTGAGACTACCGCCGACGTTTCTCGGTGCACTTCAGTATGTTCGTGCCTAACACTGTTCTGCGGTAGAGTTGGAAATTGAGGAACGCGGAGAAGCGGCATTATTGGCCCCCAGTAATTATATTTTGTTTCGCCTGGAGATGGGCTCCTTCATATTTGCTTCTGCTACCTTCTGCCACACGAGCCTCGCACGGACTTTGGCACTGTTATTGCGTTTAGAGCAGGAAAAAAACCAGGCATATCGATTGCAAAATAAGCGACCCTGGCTGTGATGAGGAATCCATTGCTCTGTACTATTAACTTTGGCTTGTGTTCGGTCTGTTTTTATCGTGTTTTCTGAACTTGCAGTGATGAGAGAGAACGGGCTAATAATCCAAGATGTCCGAAACGTCGAACTGAGCTCTGTTAGGTGCATCGAAAGAGTCCCACAGTTCCCCGCATCACACGCTGCAATCTGGGATTGCCGCGAGGCCCGTGGTTTTACGGAAAAGTGGGGGGGGGGGGGGGGGGGGGGGGGACATACGCTATTGTCTGTTTCAGCGTATTAACTGTGGCAGAGGCTCCAACCCCCAAATACACTCTCAAGAAAAAAGGGTGTATCGTTACACCCTTTGTCCCATATAATACACCCCGAAACTGCATTTCGACGTACAGAGCCCTATAGTCGAACAGACGGTCCCAAATTTTACGAGGGGCTTGATAACGGTGCGATATAACTTTTTAAATAGCTAAAGTACGTATCAAAGACCACATAAAGAAAACACCGAGTTTTTACAGTAGGGCCAAGAAAACCCCGATTATGTTTTTTGTTGTCGGTAAAACATACATTAGCTATTTTAATAAGTTGTACCACACGGCTATCAAGCCCCTCGTAAATTTTCGGGCCGTCTGTTCGACTGTAGGGCACTGCACGTCGAATTGAAGTTTTGGGGTGTATTATATGGGACAAAGGGTGTAACGATACACCCTTTTTTCTTGGGAGTGTATTCAGGGAGAAGTGGCGTCACTACGCTGCACTCAGTATGAACGCACCATTGTTCTGACGTCATGGAAAAGGAGGAGCATCCGTCAGCGCCCTTTTGACAAAGATTGGCACAAGCTCCGCCCAATGCTAACTGCGCATCAATGCAGTAAACATACCGTTTTTTTTTTTTTTTTTTTTTTTTTTTTGGTGGACGAAGTTTTTGTTTTAGTTAGTTATGTTGCAACTGACTACAGTTGCGGACAGGACAAGAAACGCAGGGCGTCGCTTTCGAATGTCTAGCCTCCAGCACGCGCCCGTTGCTTTCCTTTGGAAACGAGCGTGCGTCTCGCGAGCTTCCAGCGTGCTCTCGCGCACGCCGGAGTATGTTGCCGCATGTAGGAAGCTCGTGATAGGGGTGGGGCAAGTGAAAGACCTTCCTGCCGTTCTTCTTCTGTCAGTGGCTGCATACAGGCACCACAATGTGAAGCTCGCCAGCTTAATTCACACTCGGAATGGAGACGACATAACTGGAAGACGAGAGACTCGTAAGTATTGGTTTCAAATCTTTCGTAAGACAACGGCAATAAACAATTCGCTACACCGAACGCCTCTACAGTTATCAAATATTAAAAAAAAAAAGGTTTCTTTTTTCTCTGACAAATAGGTTGGAAAGCCGAAACCTCGAAGAAGAGCAGCAGGCGTGGGCAGACGAAAACAGGCTGTTTATGAAACCGCAGCAGCGAGCCGCGTTCGCTGGCTGCTTGCGTCGTCGCTCGCCTGTTCAACGGCGTCCGCCAGTCAGTCATCCACCCCTCCGCGCGCACGCGCCAGTCTTCAGGAAGTTGAGAAAGTAAAATCGAGCGCCGCAGCTGCGAGGCGAGGTGCGCGCGCGTGTCCGCCTTCAATCGGAAGTGTAGCAGACGTGTTTACGCAGACCAAGAAACCGAAAACTGCGCGGGCGGACGGGATGGCGGCCGGGAAGCTTTCGATAAGCGAGGATGCCCGATGAGGCGCGTGAGCGAACCAGCGCTCTTTGTACGACCTGAATGATACACACTCCCCACCGCTGCTCGGGTTTATGAATGGCGTGTCTCTGATGCCAAAACTACCCCGTTTCCTGGCCGTACAGACGAAGCAAAAACCACCTTTGCATACTGTAAACGACTTATTTTAAGCGGGCTCGGTATTTCGCGATTTAGGTCAAAGCTGAGGTTTTGGAATAATTCGCGGGTTCTAATTTTCGCGACGCGGTGGGATCTCACTATAGATTCTAGGGGTGTGCGAATATTCGCCATTTTCGAATAACGAATCGAATATTACCCTATTCGATTCGTTAATCGAATCGATTAATAATTTTCAAAAGTTTCGAATATTTTTCGAATAATTTTTGAATAGTCGTTAAGGTGTTGTGCCGCGAGATTCCCTTCACAGGCGTACCACAACGCGCCGGCACGCCTGCCATACGTGCCCGGCCGCAAGATGGCAATATGTACCCTATTCTCCTCGACAATCATTATCATCATCGGCAGCAGCAGTTTCTCTCTATACGTACGTTTCTGTTGCCTCCATTGGGGACAACTGTGTTAAGTATAACCCGCATGTAAGCGATTTGCCGAGGGACGAGACAGGCGACGTCGACCCGCTTCGCTGTCGTTCGGTCAGTCGCGCGATGAAGCAAGCCGCATGAAAGTGGCGTGAGCAAGCGACCAAGGCGATGAGGACGTTTTCCAGAAATCCAAACACCAAGCGACGCGACGAGCGACAGTGAGAAATCTCCGTCGCTCGCAGCTGCCTCTCGTCGCTGTTGCTCGTCTCGTCGCTCGCTATATCGCTTACATGCGGTTTAGCCTTTAGAGACCGCTTTCGCGCGAGATTCCTCGTGCACGCTTTCGGAAAGCGTGTCGTGGAGACGTTTCAGAACTGGTTGCAGCGGTACCGCCGCGCTGTATCAGCGAAGTAGAAGTGGTAGAAGCGGGAAGTTGTTCGAAGACAAAGGGCAGTAGACTGTGAAAGCTTTTCGGCCGCTCCGATACAACCAATTCAAGAAGCCACAGCAGTTGCTTGTGTTGAGTCTTTCCCAATACTATCCATGGTTGTTCCACTCTTTGAGTGTATGAAGATGTTGCTTTTTGATGCCACAAGTGGAACAAGACAATGCGTTTCCCCAAAATCTTCTCAGATCAGTGAAAGCAAGGTTCCTGGACGCAAGCACACAGGCACATCACGCCCTTGCCACCTTCCTTGATCATCGATTCAAGGACATCTGCTACAACAAAGAATAAAAAGATAATGTAGAGTTTCTACTAAGTACCATGCTTCAGGATGAACCGGGCTCAAGCGAACTGTGATTTTATGTTCAGCATCCGCGTGAACCGTGATGCTTAGCATTCTAATATTTTAGCAGCTTTTGTCTGTGTTTAATTGTATATCGTTGAACTCCAGTCATTATCGTCTAGTCGCGTTTTTACAATAATTTTAAGAAACATTTTGGAGCAAAAAGAAATAATTTTATATTCTCTTTGCTCTTCTTTAGTAGCTGTCTACTTACTATTCGGAAACTATTCGAACATTATTCGATTCGTATTCGTATTCGATTCGGTGCCACAATTATTCGATTCGTATTCGATTCGATTTCAAAAATCACTATTCGCACACCCCTAATAGATTCCAATGTGTTTACATTTTACCGGAATTGTTCGCGGGACCTATTTTTCGCGAATTGTAGGCGATTCGCGAAAATTAAGTCGTTTACAGTATCTGTGCGCGACCTCGTTGAGGATTTCAAGTTTCTGTTTCGAATAAGGAGAGGAATTCGAGATAGATATAATGGAGAGACGAGGTGGGGTGCTCTTTTAGTGGCGGTGTACTTGGAACTGCTCGGCTATAGGGATGGCGTCCAAGTGTGTCCTCTTCAACGGCCGTTTCCGAGTATCGTCTTTCTTGCTGTGGCAACATCTACATCACACAAATTTTACTCCTTGCTATTTGAACGTCACTTCGAATCGCGTTCAGGACGATCAGTGACCCGATCAGCAACTGACCAGGACAAAACAAGACTGCGAGCTAATGGTGCCGTGCACTTTTTATGCGAATACCGTATATTTTACTTCGCACAATAGTCTATAAACACCCTTACATTAATGTTTTATTTCACACGTGGGAGGCTTCTCTAGTTCAGGCCCAAGACCTCATGTCCTATATATTTATTATTAATTGCATAGCCGAGTACTCAACCATCCGCGCTGACCGCGGAGTAGCTAGGAGTTCGTCCGAGCGCAGCGAGCGTTATTACGCAAACAAGCGGAGCGCATAAAAGCCGTCCGAGGTCATAAACTTTCGGTGACGTCATAAAAAAACTACCTATGTAGACGCATAACGCCCGACAAGAAAGAGCTGCAAGCTGCGATATATCCAAAGACAGCAATGCTTTCCTCTTTGCACCCGGCTCCTCTTTTTGTATGTGTGCGTACATCGACGCACTTCCGAGCGAACAGAGCCAGCTGCCCACCGAGCCTCCTATTTCTTCTTGGGGGTTAGGGTTAAAATGGAAGCATACGATACGGCGACCCAGCCAACGGTCACAGTCAGTATTATGATATCTTCGCGAATGTTTGGGTTGCGAACGAAATTCGATATTGCGCACGCTTGTGCGTGGCCGGGATGGATGAAGCGCGCCATGCTCGCACATTCTTGGCGGGCGGAGGCAGTTATTTGCACTCTTAGCGTTACTTCCGAATCACTAGTCGGCCATGCTCTAGTTAATCTCTTCCGTAGTACCAATAACGACGGACGAGCAACACGTCGTTGTCTGCCGACCAAGAGTGATCATATGAATGAAGGGCACTAATCGTGATGTTAGTTGAAGAAAAAAAAAAGTTTTATCAGGCATCATTTATTGCACGCCATATTTGAGGGCGATGTTTAGAGCGCATGCTCAGAACGAGCTCACAATAGGCTGATAAGACCGCCAATCTTGGTGGTTCGGGATGCACGTTGCAAAATAACTGTGGAAGCTCGTCGTCAAGACGTGCTTAGCAGTTGCGCACGCAGCTATGGTCGCCAGTGAATCCTCCCTATACTTCGTTTCCTACTTAGTACACAACGCTGTCAAAGCTACTGGCGCGAGCGCGTGGCTCCATCTCTGGTTTCGTTTGTGCGAGAACGCGTGCAAATGACCTGCGAGATCAGACATAATGCTCGCGCCAGCAACTTTAACAGCGTTGCAAACAAGTATGAAACAAAGTGTTCATGGAGAGAAGCTCGCTAGAGGCGCTTCTGTTTTCCTCACTATGGGTAGTGCAGCTAGGTGCTACACACGCGGTTATGTTTTGATTTTCATAGTGCATAGAAGCTTGGCATCGCACGTGCTTGCACCAGCAGAGGAAGTTGAAGTATACTCACTCTGGGTTGTGAAAAAATTCCGTCAGGCGGCGGCGATTCCCACATTTCTCGCCGCGAATATATGCTCACTCCCCCCCCCCCCCCCAACACACACACACACACACAAAAAAAAAAACAAATTGCTGTGTATACTGCGTACACACTGCGCCAAGTGTTATTATTTCAAAATTTAGTTGTCAAAAACAAAAACAAAAAACGTATATTCTTTATGTGCACGTTTTGATACGGCAAAAAATTAATTATCATAAATGCGCATACAAATTCTTTCATTCACCACATAAAATGAAAAAAATAAATGCGCTCCGCAAAACTTTTTTTTTTTTTTTTTTAACGATTGTTGAGGTGGAAACGAGTGTAGGTTTGTGGAAGATTCAAAAACAAGAATTTGCACTAGCAGCACCGGTTACATTTTGAAGAGAACAGGAGTCGACTTTCCGGGGCTGAATATCCTTTTGTCGGTGTCTGATTTCGTTCGTCTCGAAATCACGATATTCGTTATCGACGGTGTCGATTACGAAACACTCGAGTCCGCGCAACCTTCGCAGCCGGAACTACCAGGTCAAGATCTCATATACGCGTATTATAATAAAGCACGGGAAGCCACGAACGGGGTTGCAAAAATCGGGAAGCCTAATATACTGTTTTCCCGACCAACAAAAGGATCTATAGTCCTGGAGTGTGTACCCCGTGAGCTCGCTATCGGGCGCAGCTATATACTCGAAACGAAAGGTCGGGTGGAAGGGTCTCTCAGGGCCTGACAAGAACCTCGTAAAAGAGTTCAGCCTCCAGTGCGACTAACCAAAGCTCTCTCCCTCTTTCCTTAATTCTTTCGCCGATATGAATTACGTAAATTGAAAGTATGTGACGTGGTATATGCCCTGTTTACAAAACCACGGAGTTGCCCAAAGCCCTACGGTGCTCCAGAGCTCCGCCCACACTTCCCTGTCGTCAGCAGACTAAACAAAACAAAAGCAAAAAAAAAAAAAAACTGCGAGTGCTCCACGCGCCAACGCGACTGCAGTGGTTGCACGTAGATATGATAAGTTAGCATCGACATCCGCTTTGCCGCAATGAAAAACAAGCGGCCGCGCGTGAAAATGCCTCAGACGCATCAACCTCGGCTGACGCCGCGAATCCTTCTCGTCGTCACCGACGCCGTACGGAAAGACAAGGTCAGGTGTGGGAGGCGCGAAAAAGAGGACTCGAATATTTCGGTCTCCGTGGACTTTTCGGTCCTCGTAGCAACCTTATCGCGCCAGCCACTCCTGGCGGGGACGTAAATAGAGCCGCGCATAACGGAACTTTTGTTGCATATACGGCAGGGCGGCATTCTCACGGTCACGCATGTTGCTCAGCTGCGCTCACATGTAGAAACACGTGACAGTCGGTTGGACGAAAGTTCTCAATAAAAGGCTCGCATCGTGCTTTACTCCTGTCAAGCCCTGTTTTGATCACGACTTTTCTGCCCTAAGTAAAGTCTCAATTTCATAGACGCTTTGCAGCAGCAGCTGCGCCTGGGCGCCGCATATAACCGACTTTCAGTTTTTGTTTCCTCTTATTCCGTGTACTTCACTTCATCAGTACCACAGCAGGGTAGGTTATGGCCATTTTAGGCGCTGCTGTGCCCTTCTCCCCGTGGATTGTGTGCCGAGAACGCTGCAGTGTGTGTCGAGGACCCTTCTCCCCGTGTGTCAGGAACCCTGCACCGGAAGCGTATTAAAATAGGCAACCGAGCAGTTTAACTCAGTGTTGGACAAAATACTCGATAAAAGTATTTAAGTTAAGTTGCTAAATACCTGCTTCATAAAGTATTTAAAATACTACTCAAGTTACTTTCACTGTAAAGTATCTTGAGTAGAGTACAAATACTTAGAAATCTAATTCAATTACTTTTGAAGATACTTCCGCATTGTGTAATTTGTATCGACGTCAGTGACAACGACAATTATACAGCTTCGCAAATCTGGGTTACCAGAATGGCAGCAGGCAACAACACAAAACGGAAAAAGAAAAAAAAAGTATCGTAGGGCCATTTTATGCAGTCCTACTATAAGGAGCAGGATATTGTCACGAATGACAAATGATGATGAGGCGGCGAATAACCGAAGAAGCTAAAAGTTTAATGGCGCGAACTTGTGCCCAAAACAAAATAGAGAAAGGCTAGCATCGCAGGCGTCGACGTCGGCGAAACAGCAGGATCGAGCGCTGAGGCGATACTGACTCCGGACTGCCACTCGGAGCACCTTTTGCACCCGCGTGGGTTTCTGGAACATTCGGCGGAGAAAGTTCGGCGCGTAGAACATTCGTAACTCGATCAGACGACAAGGTTCTCAAACTTACCAGAATGTCAAGATTGAAATAATAAAAAGGAGGAGTCCGCTCCCTGGTATTGAACCCGGAGCCTCCGCGCGAGAACCAAACGCGGTAACCATTCGGCCACGCCCTCGCTCGGCAACACACGTGGCAATATCACTGATAGATGTTACAAAACATTTCTGGGACAACAAGAAAGAGGTCGCTTTAGCTATTGGGGAGGAGATCAGATCGTGGCGCCCCAAGCGGTTAACTTTAGAACTACATGGATGGGGACAACAATTACAATGACTCAGCGCTCGGCTGACTTAAGCGAACCCGGCGTCAGCGTTCGGGTGGAGTTCGTGTTCTCCGGTGAGGGGGAGGAGGGGCTCTTTTGTTACCACTTCGGCCTGCATGAACAATGCAGCATGCATGGTGCCCAGCTCAGCACAACAGTCCAAGTGGGTCAAGTTCGCATCCTCTGACGACTGCTTTCGGGAGAGATCCGGCACTTCACTTCCCTAATTGTTGGTATTTTTCCATTACACTGTTCCCCGCGTTACTAAAAAGATGACATGAACATGCCCACAAGGCCTGTGGGCATGTGCACACGCCTTGTGTTGGGTAAACACCGAGGTGTGACAAATGAGTCAGAGCGCCTCGCCAATAGTGACATCGCTGAATATCACGTCCTGCGGCGCACATTAGACGCATCGTTTAACTACGATCCATATTTCTTATATGGGGAGTTCACTAAAACGAACTTCGGATACGTTATATGAGTGAATGGATAACAAAGAGAACCCATGGTCGCACCTTCTTCAAGTAGGTTGAGTTCAGAAAGGCACTCGGCGTTGGGGGGCGCTTTGTTGGGATTTTGAGAGGTCATCCAGCTTTTAATTCGTTTCCTGTCCTGTTCTCTGCTTATCAATGTTCGCTTACAGACAGTGTTTGACGACAAAAAGAAAATAAACAAAAGAAAACCTGGACGTATTGCCCTAGCAAAATCAAATATACAAAGAGCAAAACAATTTTTTTTTTTGTGTGTGTGTGTGTCCATTTCCAATATTCTTCTATTTGTTATTTTCTTGACGCTCAAGTCTCCATTGTTGTCGTAGGTCCTTTCCCAGTCTGCGTTGCGCTCACGGTGGCATCTTTACTTCCTTAAAACCACAGCTTTTGTTTGAGGATTTTTTTGGGGGGAAACTCTATGGAAACAAATGGCGCCTTTGGGTAGGCCAGGAGAAAACCTTCAATGTACGAACTTTGGGCTGAAATATGAGCCACAATCGGCAAAAAAAGCGATGTTTCCACGAGCTCTATCAAAGTCACCGTAGCTAATCGGAGCTAGCAACAGGATTTGGTTGCTCGAAAGAATGTTCACGTTTGCTCGTGCCACGCCCACGCCACTTCATACCGAAAAACTCGGAAAATGGCGGAATGTCAAAAATGTATTTAAGATAATGAGTACAAGATACTCGGAATTGCACTTAAAATAGAGTATCAAATACTCTGAATCAAAAGTATTTGCAAGATACCAAGATACTTCAAAAAGTATTTAAAATACAGTATTTTGAGTAGAGTATTTGAGATAGGCACAAGTCTGGACTTTAACTTCGCGTTGAGCACTTTGTGAATTCATTGAACTAAGATGAGGACCGAGTCGTCAACAAATTATAACGCAAAGAACGAGCGCCAAATGGAGTAATGTTTAAAAAGGTTTATTTTTTTTTTTTTTTTTTTTTTCCCCGAGGTTAAATACTCGGAAGCGGCTATTGTGAGACACACACTACTCGGTCGTACGACGAATTCCCCCGATTGCAAGGGACAATGCTTGTTTTTCCGTTGACGGCCAGGGCGAAGATCTGTCTCGTTTCAGATATGCGGCGTGACAGGGAGGCAGCCAAGAGACCCTTGTTAGGTCGGAAGGAAAAACAAAGGGGTGAATAGTTCTGACGATAAGCCGGCGTTTCACATAAATAGAAAGCACTTTACTTTAATAATGCCTCAGGGTGTAAGGAAGTCCCGAAACTCGGAACCACGGAATAAGCCAGAAATATAGGGAAAAAAGGAAGACACGCGATAAAAAGAAAAATACAATACGTAGAGTATTGTTTATGTGTTATGACAATTCAACATAATGAATAGCGATTGTGGCCATTCTTAAATTTTCACAGTTTTTTTTTTCTTTTTTTTTTGTATATCATATATACATTTCACGAATGTATACGATGTACCGTGCACGCGCTGAATATTTTTAGCTAAACTATTGCGTTCGCCTGTTTCAGGGAAACCAGTAAAGCAATGACACAAAACCGGGTCACGCAGTTTCAAGTTAGTTTATGTTACTCCCCGCCCACACACACACACACACACAAACACGCATGCACTCACGTTCCTTATACTTGTTCCTTTGGTGGTGTTTCGATTTCCGTGTGTAAATGACCCCTCGTGCTTATCGATGTGTGGACAGCACGCATGAACGCAAAAATCTACGATCAAGCACTGTAGTGAAGCACCCTGCGACCATGGGGAATGCTTCGAGACAGTCCGAATAGCGCTCACTTTTATTGCACCTTCGATGGAAATTCGGTTATGTGTCCATGCCCTTCATGACGTCCGACATCGACATTTTTTTACATCAATAGAACATTGGGCAGGACCAGGATCTGGGCTAAAAAAGAAAAATGCGCATTGAAAACGCAGTATAGACACCCACGCTCCAATCTACGCCAAGAAATGTCCAACGGAATTAAAATCTGAAAAAAAAAGGCTCATGACATCTGGGTACATGTGATGTGAGCGATCGAAGCTCGACTCGACCCGACATGTATTTGTCTGCGCATTTGGCACCGAGCGTCGCGTTTTACCACGCTCACGGCGCAAAGTGTTTCTTTCGTTTCAACACATTTTTAGCCCATGTCGTTCGCCGTCCCCCCTCCGTGGATGAGAGTGATTGGCTCTCCCAGGTGCTCTGCGAGAAAGTAGACGCTCGAGGGGTGTTCAGAGAGTCCAGTCGCTTTCGCGCAACCTCGTTCTGTCATTTGTACGAGTCTTTCTGCTTGGCTTTGTGGCGAGAGGTCGACCATTTCTCCTTCCTCGTTTGAGAACACAGAGCCGCACAAGAGGTGTCCACTGGCAAGTGTCGGATAAATTGGAAGCGCACCCTTGAAAACCTCTTCGCCAAAGTTAAAATAAGCAAACTCGAATGCGTTTCAATAATCTGTGAGTACGCGGGTTATGCATAGCTTCGAGTAGCACATGGTGTTTAAATTAACTCTCGGCGATTCGGTCGTAAGACCTTGACAGTTTGATTCTTTTGGTTTGCGAGAAAAATTGAGAAAAGTCAGATTTATTATTATTATTATTATTATTATTATTATTTATAGCATCCAGGCGCTCATGCTAATTGACTTTGTTCTACACGGTGCAGATCGATTAGTAAGAAATCAGTGTCTCCGCGTGATAGCCAGGTTGTTTCAAGGAGAAAAAAGAAAAATCAAACAGTAATCATTCATTCCTTGTACCTTGCACCACGTTCGCCTTTCCGAGGTCGAGCTACACATTCCTCGCGGCATTCCGTAGAACGATGTCGGTAGTTGAACTCTCAGGGATCCAGAATTAAGACTAGAAGCACGAAAGGTAATTCTGTATTTCCATTAAAAAATAATAAAAACAATTATTTTACTAGTTTTTAATGCACTTCGAATTATCACGAATCGTAATGAGTTTCCCTTGTTAAACATTCTAAAAACTGATTAATTGAATGAAAAATTAAGATATGTCCAAAATTACCTAATTATACAGATGCTCATTCCACGAAGCAATATAGGAATTCATAAAAAGTTGAAGATAGCGAAAAAAACGACTGACCGAATGAAGGAAGACACGGACGGAGCGTCCGTCGTTTTTTTGCGCTGTTTTCATCTTTTTAAGTATGTTGTACCAACTCGCCCAAGCTTCAACTTTAGCAACATTTATAGGAATTCAGCCGGCAAGCCCGTGGAACAGGTGTCGGACTGAACATTTTAGATATACTTGGAGGTCATACACTCTAAGAAAATCCCGTGCGTCTACTTTCCCGTACAACAGTCGGAGAGCCAATCACCGCAACTTACGGAGGCAGCTCAGCGAATGATGATGCCGGAACATATGTTTAGATCAGAAAACGCATTCTGAGTTGTGACATTAAGTCATGCAAGTGTGACGTTTTGCATTGCTTAATGTCACAACTCAGAGTGCGTTTTTTGGTCTAAAGATATGTTTCGGCATCGTCATTAGCTGAGCTGCCTCCGTAAGTTGCGCTGATCGGCTATCCAAGTGTTGTGCGGGAAAGTAGAAGCACGGGCTTTTTTTAGAGTGATGTGATAGCTCATAGGAATATGAATGTACTACGCGTATACACGTATACGCGTAGTACATTCATATGCTTATGAGCTATCACATCACTTATACGCGTAGTGCATTCATATGCTTATGAGCTATCACATCCCTCTAAAAAAAGCCCGTGCGTCTACTTCCCCGCACAACACTTGGAGAGCCGATCACCGCAACTTACGGAGGCAGCTCAGCGAATGACGATGCCGAAACATATGTTTAGAACAAAAAACGCACTCTGAGTTGTGACATTAAGCAATGCAAAACGTCACGCTTGCATGACTTAATGTCACAACTCAGAATGCGTTTTCTAGTCTAAACAAATGTTCCGGCATCATCATTCGCTGAGCTGCCTCCGTAAGTTGATTGGCTCTCCAGTGTTGTGCGGGAAAGTAGACGCACGGGCTTTTTTTAGAGTGCAGCTCTATTAATGATAGAATGTCGTCATAGAAATGATAGGTCTCGTAAATAAACGTTGTAAATTACAATGCAGAGGCACGATCCCGTATAACATAAGATAATCGGACTGAGTTTGAGTCGCCTTCGCACCACGCCAAGAACTGCACTGCATCTCGATTTGGAGCAGAAAGAACAGATCGAGGCTTCAGTTTTGAAGTGCAGATGAGCGCCCTAGCCGAGCGGCTTCAGGGCTCCTTTTGCCGTGCACAAAATATTGTCCGCCTCTTCCCACTTTCATAGCGTATGTAGGTTCACATAATACCTTTGCCTCCACATAATCGATATATTTCTGACACACAAAAATATAGGCGTTGTTTTCGGTTGAAGTTTGAATAACACTCGAGTATTTTGGCTAGATACGTAGTATGTGGGCGATATACGCTTGATGTCTCTCCACGACGTAAGAGAACGAAATCTTCTTTTGGCTGCATTGTCAGCCAGTTTGCAGCAAGGCTGCATCCGGCGGATGTCCCAAAGACACGAGGTATGAAACCGTCATTATGAAATTCTTATTCCGAGCTACAGTGAACTCGTTACTCGTGTGTGTGGTGGCAACCAGCCACACGAGTGAGGCGGTTGACGTACAGCTAAACGGCCTTACTTAATATTCTGAGCGCAATATTAATATCAAACTTCCCACGCTAGTGCCGAGTAGCCATAATGAGCGTGAAAACTTAATACGGCAAGGATATGCTCGAGATACGTGTTGACATTATACACCGTGTCGGCGGGGTTTTTCTGACGTTTCCCCGACGAATTGTGGGCGTCCGACCAGGGGTCAATGCAGGATTGGCAATCTGTAGGGGGGAAAAAAAGGGGGGGGGGGGGAGAGGGGGGGGGGCGGGAATTACAAATTATTGAGAGAGACTCAGGAGGCAGGGGGCATAGGTCTGTGTACTTACTACTTTGTGCAGGCAATTTTTTTTTTTTTTTTTGGATGGGGGGGGGGGGAGTTTAAATGTCAAATGACTGCGTCCGGCACGCCTCCTTCTTTTCACTACGCGCTTCCAGTTATCACATGACTGTAAGCTTGTGTATAAGCAGCAATGCGTCGGTGCATATCAAAAGCGAGTGATAGCCATCCCCAACTTTGTTGGACATCAACACCTCGGAGCATGCACTAAAATGAGAATTTCAACTGAACAACAACAAACATAGCAATGTTCCCCGATATTATATTAGATGACAGTCATAAAACATCAATAACCAGTAATTAAGCTGATGGACGCGTATAGTTTTTATTCCACAGCTCAACATTTTTTTTTTCCTTTGAATCTTATGGGCCACATTCACAAGATTGTCAATTTCTGCTTTTCTTGACGAAATCTCGTAATGTTCCTGAAGGCTGTAATTGACTGGGTATCATATAATACAAATCAATGAGAATTTTGATATTTCCTTGAAAACTTTTTATTCCACGGATTGTCCCAGAGAGTTGGCCACGCGTCGATGATGGGCAGTGCGTTTCGTTTGTTTCTTGAACGAGGCGACTCAAGTTCAGTGGCCGCTTATTGCGCGTGTTATTCGAGGAAAAGAAAGGGGGAAAAGGCAGACCCGAAGTATTTTCCTCTTTTGCGGCTTGTCTAGTCGCGTGGGATTATCACGGGGGATTAAGACAACTGAATGAATCGTCAGCGACAAGTTTGTGGCCGGTCGCACACGTGTCTCACCTTGGAGTCGGTCACTCACATTGGCGGAGGCGCCACCATGCACAGCAGCTGTCGGACTCATCGCCCCTAGCAGCACACACAGTTCGACCGTGATTTCTGTACTTTGAGGAAACGGTCTTTTAGTACACTTTTCTGCAGAACGCGAAACAACGAGCCACGGCGAACAATACCAGGATCCCGGCGGATGACCAATGTCAAAATAAAACTAGAAAAAAAAAAGTCATACGCGCGGGAACATTGAAAATGGCGAATCACTCGCTCATTGTCGCTGTGCGGATCGCATCTTTAAAATTTGAATGCATTAACTTCGTCATTTGCTGCGATCCTTTTTTTTTTTTTTTTCGAAATTAGATATGCGCAACCGAGGTCAGGGATTGAGGTCCGGCCTTGTTAATTGACAAGGCGGCACGAGTTTAACCCATCAGAAAATACGAAATGCATCGACGAATTGCGGCACGCGATGGAAGTGTGCGCTGTTCAGAGCGCGCCAAAAGAAGAAAACAAAATTGCAAATTTCGAGGGATTTTGATCAGTTTACAAATAACGTGCAGAATCGGGAAGTTCTCATTAAAGGATTCGGTCTTTTTACGTTATTCATGCAGTCGCATTCTTTTCTCTCCTTGGACTCTATCCCACCGTACGCATCAAGCGCCTATGTTGTCTAAATGTGAATAGTCACCGTTTGCAGTATGGAACTAAGTATGCACTGACGAGATAGGTGTAAGGAAATATATACCACGGCAGATATTAAAGCAAAGATTACCGGCATGTATGAGCCGTTTGAAACTATCTAAGAAGTGTGGCTCCTCGTGGAACGTTATTAATTTTCCCCTTCATATGTTGAATTAAGACATATGTAGGTGCATCTTAGATTAGCTTCTTTCTTCGACAACCGAATCTTGTAAAAAGAACTTCTCCTAGCGCATGAATAATGCGCAAAACTTTCTTTTTTTTTTCTTGACGTCACGACGAGTATTAGCGGCGAGAAGGTTTGGTGGCGCCCTCCTATGGTTCCCCGTTGTGACGTCATTACCTTGCAAACAACAAGTTCGATGGTGTTTGTAAATAGCATGGTGGAAGCTTGAAATCATTGCACTCTCGAAGGAACACTGCCAACACCGTCAAAATCAAAGCTCTTTCATTCCTCTTATTTCGTCAATGATAAATCCCCTTTCCGACGTCATAGTCAGCGTTCGGCCAATCGTAGAAGGCCGACCACAGCGACGCTTGTGTTCGCTCTCGGGGCTATAGAACTATTTTTTTTTTTTTTTTTTTATCATAGGAGGTATCCGCATTTCGTTAGAAGCACGAGTTGTAGGTAAAGCAATTGATCGCCTACGAAGACCAACAGCTTTGACGGTGCGAAACAAAACCTGCAGATGAAAGCTCCCTGTTAGCACGCACTCAACAGTGACGCACACATATGAAGGCTATTAGCGGCGAGATGTTTTGGTGGCGCCCTCCTGTGGTTCCCCCTTGTGACGTCATTACCTTGCAAACAACAAGTTCGATGGTGTTTGTTATTAGCATGGTGGAAGCTTGAAATCATTGCGCTCTCAAAGAAACACTGCCAACACCGTCAAAATTAAAGTTCTTTCATTCCTCTTATTTCCGTCGATGATAAATCCCCTTTCCGACGTCATAGTCAGCGTTCGGCCAATCGTGGAAGGCCGACCACAGCGACGCTTTCGGTCGCGCACGGGGCTAATACTTCGTTTCACCTTATGTTGTACCGCAGCGAAGGCTAGAGGGGCGAGCTCGTAGCGTTGGCAGCAAACATTAGTGCACGAGAGCTTGTGCTGCCGAGACGTGCCCTAGGGCAAGGAGCTCGCGCTTGTAGCCTTTCCTGCGATACATCATAAGGTGAAATAGAGTATAGTGAATACTCCGTATCGCGTGAGAAGCTCGCTAGGGACGCTTCTGTTTTCCACACTTTGCCCCACTATGGGTAGTGCACGTGCTACCCACGCGGTTATGTTTAAATTTGCATAGTGCTATAGAAGCTTGGCATTGTACGTGCTTGCACCAGCAGAGGAAGTTGAAGTATCCTCAATCTGGGTTGTGAAAAAATTCCACCACGCGGCGATACCCAAACGTCTCGCCGCGTAAAGCCTGAGATTATGGTACGAGAGAACGGGACACATAATAAGGACACACACACTCACCGTCTCTGAGAAGGTGTGCATGTGTCCTTTTTGTGTTTTTTTTTTTTTTGCCCGTTACGTTTTTGTTATGTTTAAAGGCTGGTTCAGACATTTATGACATCGGATGTGTTCATAGCAGCCAAAACGACAGCAACGACCGGGACACCGGCACAACCGTGACTCATGATGGCTTCACGACGCTACCTCTTGCATTGCTTGCCACATTGTGTACGGCAAAACAGGTGTCCCGGTGACGTTGTCGTTTCGGGCGTTTCGGTCGTTCTGAACGCAACCAACGCCAATGTCTAATGCAGGCTTGAGGTTTACAAGCCCCCCTGCGCGCTCGTTCTGGTTTTGTTATTGACAGTGTAAACGAATTAGTTCATACTTAGGAAGGACAGGTGTTCAAAATACCATTATAAACTAATATATATCCGAGTGGTCACATTTCGTTTGTAAATAAATTATATATGTATTGACTTCAAGGGTCCAATTTTATTTTAGGAGTTATTTTAGTGTCTAGAACCTTGACATATATTCATCTTCCTCCCATTTTTCTACTCCCCCCCCCCCCCCTCCCAAATCCATTCATCTCATAGCTCTACTGTTAATGCGTTGGAAATATGCTACCTTTTTGTGGAGCAAACCAATCGTGCACAGCTTTAGGATTCCGAGCCGACCTAACACTTTAGGCATTTTTTAGTGGTCTAGCCGGCACGTCACGGTGGCGACGTGACCGCCTATGGAAATTCTTTATATTAGAGGGCGATACTGAGTAAAAAATTATACGTTTTCTTTCTGAATTCCAAGGAAATCAAGCATTCTTGTTATGTAAACTTTATCTTCGATAAAAAAAAAAAATGCTTAGACTCCCGCCAGGCTAATGTGAACAGAGAATCAGCCACCCTTAAGTTTGGGGATCAAATTGTCCGCTACATTTAGCCCCCTACCCCATCCCATCATTCCCGACCCAGATGACTCGAGGCATGAGGACTCGGTGCAGCTTCAGGTAGCTAACATTTATTAATTAATTATACATTTAGCAACGCTACATTTAGGAGAAAAAACTAGTCCGCTAAATTTAGCGGAAAAATAATGTACACTTCGTCCGTGACGTCACACCGCTTTGCAGACCAACCAGGCAACAATGTTACCATCGTTGCGTAATCATTTCTGCGTTTTATTCATTTTAATTTGGCCCTGCTGAGGCCCAAGGGTGCAAGATAATGAATACCCAGACACACCACAATAGTCCAGCTAATGTTATTATGGGGTTGTTGACGACCGTTTGCAGTCAGCACGATTCTGTCATCGGCTTCAAAAGAAGGTCTTGAGCCCGGGGCCCGGAAGCTCTCCTCTTTTCCGTCAGACCCTGGAATTTGTTGTCCTCTGTCAGGGATCACATTGTCGCTGCGTTCTTCCGAAGACGTGGGGCGTCGGACGAGGTCCAAGGTTGTCCAGTTTGGGAGGTGTCGCTGCGCCCTCGAAGGACCAAGGTAGCGCAGCCAGCAGCTGGCCCTTTCACGGTTCATGAGCGTTGGCCGGCATCCGGTCGCCGGAACGACGGCGGGACCTCGTCCGCTCGGGGCAGCCCGGACCGCGATCCGCATCTCAAGGCAAGCGCCTGCTGTTCGCAGGCCACTTTGCCGCCACCACATGACGGCTGCGAGCGGAATGGTATTAGTTCAGAGCAGCAATGCCGTCAAACTGGACAGGCCGGGAAAAGAAGCCTTCGTTTGTCCGTTCCGCCGGCCACCTTGACACGGAGCAGTGACCCTCGCGCAGCAGCGACCTCTCCAAGGACTCGTTCGGCGGGAGGACGGCCGAGAGGCGAGGCCGCCCAAGGCACGGGTTCACACGAGCCTTTCACGCCCGCTAAGGCCGACGCACCGGCCGCCAGCGCCGGCTCGCCTCGCCACGCGTGTCGTTCGCCCGTGCGCCAAAGGACGCTTCTCAGCCCTTCGGACGCCGACTCGGCGAAGGACGGGCCCGTCCGACACTTTCGGCGACATGTTGCCTAAGCTGCTCGCCATCATACTTCCGCTCATGCCCGCTTTCGCTGCGTCATTATTGCGCTCCTGGGACAGCCGCGCGCCTAATAGTTTAAATCAATCACTTTATCGATTTTGGGAACAACCGGCCGTTACCACATAATCGGGGGTTTTAGCTGATCATTTCTTCACGCCCGACAACGCTCCTGCGGCGCGCGCTTCAGAGCATGCATTGAAGTGGCAGGGCGAGCTCCCGATGCCAATCCCGATGCCAATGACGTTGACGGAGACACGATTCGCTAACGCTTCCCATGCATTGTCATCATATTGCAAGCAACCCTCGAGTTTACCCTGTGTGAGATTGACCGGAAGTGACTCCAAAGCACAGCCTTTATTCAGACCAACTGGCGGCGCAACACCGTTCATAATTTTGGTTGTTGGCAATAATGTTGGTAATAGCATTATTCAATGCAAAGCTTCATGCTTGCATCGCGTAATGCCACAGCGCAGACTTAATTTTGAGGCTTAAACAGATGTTCCGCCTCATCATTCGCTGAGCTGATTTCCTAGATCGCAGAGATTGGCTCTTTGAGTGTTTTGCGGGTAAGTAGACGTGCAGGCATTTATTTCTTAGAGTGTACCACCTCGAGCGGCATTTCCACGGGAAGCTCGCGCTGTGATATTAGGGAGCTTTAGTATAGACCGTTCCGACATCTCCGATAACGATACCTGATACGTACTCCACCGGCGCCTCTGTGCATACATCGTATCGTTATCGGTGATGTTATCGGGGGTATTCAAAAACTCCTCATTGAAGAATGCTATCAAGCGCGCGTCCTGAGCGCTATCGTGCACGCGTAAGCAGAGGTAGCGCTATGCTAAAACTCTCTAATACCATCACAGGGTCTATGTATGTTGCCCTTGTCTCGTTTTCGCTATTTCATTTTGCACCTAAGTATGCACCAGCTAGCCCAGCAACATACGTACTTCACTAGCACCTTGCTGGGAGTGCTGGTAGTCCCATCCACAGAGTAATGTAGGACATTGGTCCAGACTGCTCTCGGGGTGTCTAATAAAAGGTGAGGCATCTGTTCCCCCCATGTGCGATCGGGATGTGTTGGGTGCGGAGTCGGGGCCATCGCCGCCGCCTGGCCGACCCGGGGCCGCCCTCGGAGCGGGCCCGGGAGCGCGAAATAGCCGCGCAGCCTTTTCAGGTGGGCGCCTATTTTTCGCGCGATGGAAACAAGGCCGGCGGCCCTCCGGTGTCGGCCGGCGGGCCAGCCCGATCGATGCCGCCCTTGAAAATGGGCCGCTCTCCGGGAAAGGAAAGCCCCATCGATCCCGCCTGGCCTCCTTTCCAGCGTCGCCAAGATTAGCGCGCGCCGGCTGACCTTGGCTCTTCCCGACACCTTCCCTCCCCGCCCGCGGCTCGAGGCCGTGGGGTCGAACCCCCCGCCGCGGTCTTCGAGCCGCGCGCTCTTGGCGCCGCCGCACAGGCCCTCCACGGGCTCCAGGGCCGGCGCCCTGCTCCTCTTCGCGGGCTGCCGCTCACGTCGGCATGACGACAGGAATGGAGGCGTGCGCGGAAGCGAAAATCCCCGCTGCTTCCCGCTGACGGTCTGCCCGTTTTGTCGACGCCGGTCACGGCAACCAAGATGCTCGGACGTCTGCCCTGGGCCACGTAATACGGCAGCGGGAGAGTTCGACGAAGAACATATGCCGAGGGGAGGCTTAGCTCGAAAATCTCGGTTGCGGGCTCAAGCGACCGAAGTTTGCTTCGGCCAAGGTTTGGAATTCGCTAAGCTCTCGGGAGGAGATTTAAACTAGTTGGAAATTAATCGGAAGATCCTGCGCAAAGCGCCGTGTCTGCCAGCTGCGGTGCGACGTTTGCGGAGTTGAGGCGGTATTTCGTCACATTGTACTATTATCGGAGCGTTCGAAGGCATTTTCGAAAGCTCCTACTTTAATAGACCGATTTCACCAAGCGTTCGGCGCATGCGTGGCGCCGCGATATCTTTAGTCCACATGGAGGAGGAAAGCGGCAGTGCACATGACGGCTCGTGCCGTTCCGTGCTCCGCACGCGCAGAGCTGCAACCAGATTGTCGCATGTGCAGAAAGCCAACCTGGCTGGTGGGATCGCTCTATGCGAAGCTAAGGAACAAAACGGGCTAGCTGGGATACGAACGATCCAGAGGATGCGCGAGAATTGATCTCGAAAGTCCAATTTTTAATATACGTAAATTGGGGGATCGATGGCCGAGTGCGTTAGCGGACCGCTGCTCTGAGTACGTGGAGTGAAAGCCCGCACCGGGACCCTGGGTCCATTGCCACACCTCCTGAACCAGTATCACCGCATCTCAAAAGCAGATTGACTTCTCACGATATACAAACGTTCAAAACGCTCAACGTTTCAGTGTGTACGTCTCGACGCGAGTTCACGTTCAATGAATATTCCGTTCACCTTTCCTTCTTACTGCGGGGCCAGAGCTACGAGCTGTCCCGACTCCTGATGTGCCGCGCCTCGAACTCTTCTCGCGACTTCGCGACGAAGATCCGCGTTGAATCGACCCGACGCCACATCACATGTTCGGGGCATGGGAGTGTGGCATGTGGCTCGTGCACATGGCTTGGGCCTTCAGGCGAACGAAACGGAGATCGAAAGGAAGGGCCGAAATAACCATAGTCAGCCGATCAACATAATAATGAACAAAACCGAGCAGTTCATTTGTAGAGTAATATATGAATGAAGCAACTAATGGCGCGTAGGCTTCCAGGGTGCAGCATCAGTACTAACTTAACAAATCTGGTGCGTCTACTTTACCGCAGAGCATAATAATAATGTTGTGTGTATGTTTATCCAGCCGGAAGTCAGTCAGCCCCAATGGGCGTCGGGTGTCTTGGCTGTACATAAGAAATTTAGCCAGTGTGATACAACCACTGGCCTGGGGTCTTTAACGTGCATCACGCAGTAGTGATACACGACAGCACGCCGGTACGTTTCTCATCCAGATCGAAACGGGCAGAAATGGGGTTTGAACCCAGGATCCCGTTCTGAAGCTCGAGCTTTCGTTAAAGGGAAGCTGAAACACTTCTTGAAAAAAACGAGTTAGAGGTAAATTCTGGCGTATTTTTATCCCGTGAATCTGAATATCACATTCGTTTCCCCAGAAGATGCAACCAAAAGCGAGAAAACGCGAAAAACCTCCGACCAGTCGTGACGTCATACTAGGATCTTTGGGCCGCCAAGCGCGTGTCGCTCGTGTGGGCAGCGCGTGAAATGGCAAGCTTGCCAGGTATATTTTTCCGCACTGACGGCAGTCGTGACGTCTCTTTCTGACCTTTTTGAAAATAGCAAGAGTACGCGTGCATAGCTTTGACAGGCGCTGAAGATGCGCGAGAGCAGAGATTCCGAAAACTCCTAGTGTGACGTCACGCCCCGGGAAGGAGGGGCTTCGGCGGTACTTCAACAATTAATTTCTGAAGCCTCCGCGCACCAAATTGAAAAATAATCTCGATATTCCTGATCCTGGAGATAGAATGAAGGTCATTGAGGTGTTTTTTTCTCAAATACAGAACCGCTTCAGTTTACCTCGTGCTCCGAGTGTGCGCTAGCCTACTCGGCCACCGATCACCTCCCGCAAATGCATTCGGAAGAGCCAGGAGACCTGACTGGATGGATGGATGGATGCAGCTAAACTCTTCGAATCGGGCGGCGACTTGCGCTATCTAGCCAGTGCTTCCTTTTTTTTTTAAATTTTATTTAGCATAGAGTTATATATCTAGAGATTTATTCTTAAAAGCTATATACGATTCATACGACGGAGGCGCCTCAAAATCGAAGCGATCCTAGGGGCGTAGTGCCGGGCGAAGCATCTTGGTATACCTTTCGGCCACCATTTCGGTTTCGATTTGCCAGCCTCGATTCACGACATCCTGTCACGACGAAATACAGTGCATGCATTTTCGAGTATGTGACTTTCCTTAGATTTATGGTGTTGCCTACCAATACCGATCAAATGCTGGTGCACTTTTTTTTTTTTTTGTGGGGTTTTTGACGCACAAGAGTTTGTGGGCATGTAAACGAAGGAAGAAGAATTGTAGTAGGCCGATCATCCTGTCCCATCATCCCAATGTCCTAGGCTTCTTAAATGATTCATGACCCCGCGAGGTCATGCTGCACTCTAGAGTGGTGGCCAGGCCGCCAGAAAGATATGGGACGCAGCAGGCATTAAGGCTGGTTCTCACTGTCCCGTTTCCTTACGTTAAGTTACGTTACGAAATATTACGTTGAAGTCACCGGGACCTCTGTGCTTCATATTAAGCGAGGACTACCAGTTCAAGGAGAAAGCATGACACGCGACATTCGAGACACGAATGTTTCGGTGACTTATACGTAACGTAACTTAATTAACGTAGGAAATCATGGGGCAGAGTGAATGAGCCTTTACTCCTACTCCTCGCTAAGTCTAGGCAGGTCCTTAGGGCCGCTGGAGGTTCATGTTTCAACGGGGGCTCTCGCGAAGATGAATGGGCGCATGGCAAGCGAGCGCTGACTTTATTTTCATGCAGTGCTGAGATGCACTATACTTCGCCAACGGGCAATCGAAATCCAAACCATGCCACTCCTCTACGTGGCCAAAGAGGGCCCATAATGCAACGCGTACAGTATTGCATGCAGGGATTTTTGGAAGTTGTCTATTGCAGAAATGTACGGAGGGATCTCGGCAATTAACAGGGCTAAAAATAGCTTTAGACCTAAAAAAAAAAGTAATCGACTGCGCCGTGGCATTGAGCATGACGTTTCACGTGCTTACGTGATGCTCACTGCCCCAGCGCAGACTGTTTTGCTAGGTCTGCGCTGGGTTTCTAGGTTTCAGCCTTACATTGTTCTGGGCTACGGGACCGCGCCATATGCTAGTATATATGGTATACGAGCACACAGTGCAGTGCCTCTAGCGCACAGTAAAGTTAGGCATTTACTGCGGATGCGCGGCTTATCAGCGCTGCCAACAATCCCCCTCGTGCGCGAAATTGCGGCGGTTTGTTCCAATCTCGCGCTCCAAACAGCTTATCACTCCGGAGGTGTCCCGGGTGGCATTTTTAGCGCCCCGGTCAGCGCTCTGTCCAGCCGGCTCCGTCGCCGCCCACTGCAGCAAAATACACTATAGACGCTTTGCGTACGCGCCAGGTTACAGCCGCCATTGCTGAACCTTCTCTTGTCTTACCCAGACGCCGAGCCAGTGAAGCGGGCGTTGCCGAGCTTCGACAAAGGCCAATGCCGGGGAGAAGGGCACGGTAGAATCTAAATTGGCAATAACCTGCCCTGCTGTAATCACGATGAAGTGAAGTAAACGTTATAAGAGGAAACGAAAATCGAAGTTGGGTAATGGCAGCGCCCATGCACAGCTGCTGCAAAGCGTCTAGTCGTGCGTGCTGTCACTCAAATTCAGGCTCTGAATTGCTGAAATGCGTGTCGGGAGAAACGAGCCGAACATCAAACAAAAATCGGATCGTGTTTTTTTTTTTTTTTTAGTTCAGTTTTATTGGGGTTTCACGGTGGGATGACTACACCGCACCGGTACACCCGATAAAACGCCCACGGCGTGAAAAAAAGAAAAGAATAAAAAGCAGTGATGGCTGTTACTGTGAACCGAGTGACGACCGTTTACAAGCAAGCCCGCGTTTTCCCACACCCGGCGCGAGCACTCCCGTTTCATCGCGCGTTTCGCTGACTCGAAGGAAACGCGTTACCGTCGCAAATCCAAGAAGGTAACGTATGCCGCCACGTTTAAAAAGCTGCTTTCGTATAGTTTGTGTTCAAACTGTACTGAGACAGTAAAACAAAAACAATTAACACACACAAATATACGCGAAAAAGCATTTGCATATCGGGATGACTTCCACTCTGAGAATCAGTCGTAATCACGAGGGCGAACAATAAGCGTCGTCGTCCTTTGAAGTTAGATCTGCTTATGCGTGTTTCCGATAGAGAGAAAAAAAAAAGATACGTATCAAATAATTGATAGTATATAGTTATCGACAGTTTCAGAAACGTGTGGTGAGTTCCGAGAATCTTCTTAGCGCCCTGGAGTCAATCAGATTAAGGCCGAAGAGAACGTCGCCAATGAAAAAGCAAGGAGTGCGAACACAAGAGGACACGCCTCGCGTTTTTTATTCTCTCTGTAACTATAAAACACAATTTTTTTTTTAAAGCAGGGTATAGCATCTTTTTATCTCGGTATATATTTCTCTCCACCGCTTTCATTCATTTTTGTTTATGCTGGCGTGTTTTTGTTTTTCTTTTCTCCTTTTTAACCGCCCTTTTTTGTACGTATCAGGGTTTCTCCGCTACAAAGGCCGCACGACTCGCTTTTAGCTCATTTATTAAAAAAAAAAAAAAAAAAAAAAAACGCTGTATGGATAAAAAAAAAAAAAGTGAAGTGAAAAGAAGTACATTTTTCCCGAACCTGACCGTGATCGGTGCCATCTGTGGGATTTCCTTGCGCCACATATCTCCACGTCATACGTCCTTGGGGAATTCGGACGGCAAGGGTGGCTCCATTTTTGGGCTCGTTTCGCCCGCCATGCGCTCCCGTACGCCAAGTACGAAGTTGTGTGCGCTGTAACGCAGCACGTTGGTGGGGAACAATAGATTTAGAAATATAATGTATTTCTCAATCTCGGCTGTTCTTTAGAACCTAGACCGTATGGCAACCGCAGTCGAGTAGTGCTACGCGGGGCCGGCCTTACACTATCAAGCGCCCTGGGCGAACTCCGGCCGTGGAAACCATTGTGATGTTGGTGCCGATAAGGCTTCCGTAGTGTCTCTCTTGCTTGAATTGGTGTGAAACATTCTAAATGTCGTTTCTTTACTAAAAAAAAAGGAAGTTATTTTATTTTGTTTTTAGTGTTTATAATGAGTGAAAGTGTGCATTTAATTAATTTGCATCCCTATTTAAAAAAAAAGAAAAAAAAAGAAAAAAGATAATGTGACATCAGTTTTGGTTTTATTTCGGTTTCAACTGTGTCCCTTGACGCGCATCTCAACTGAGGTTGTTAGGCTTATGCACCGTGTTACACCAGACAACTTAGCCTCAATGACCGTTAGGAGATGTCAACGATCGTTGGCTGAATGACAGTTAAGAGCGCTAGTGTAACTCGGGTATAAGTGTAGTGCGCGCACAATGGTTGTGCATATGCTAAGAGGGGGAAAGAAGATGCTTGATTCTTGCCTGCACGAGGACTGACTGCTGGAGCATGAAGTCCACCGGTTCATAGCTTTCACTATTATAAAAACGCAACCCCTCCTCTCTCTAAAAATCACAAATAATATGCTCCAAACTGGAAACAGGAGCAGTCCAGGGCTTTTGTTGTTACCCAGAAGCACAATTACCCCTTGTTCTGAATGAAGCTTGAGGAGATAATCGCTGAACTCCTCTGTGTCAATAGTCTGATATTTAGTGGCCTCTTCTTAGGACCACCGACCCTGTACTCTAAGGCAATTTTTTCGTAACATAACATCTTTCATACTTTTTATTTTGCCGTCGTGACCTCGAAATTCGATTTTTTTTTTCTTTTTTTCCGAACGGACGAAACTTTTGCCGGCGAGTGTTTTCCGGAGCTTTTCAGATTTATCCGAAAACACAAAACCTTACCCATGATTTATGTTAACGAAGTAGATGAATTATCTACTGTACAGTCTATTCAAACTAACATCCTATCGTGACGTAAGAGCGTGAAACGTCACGATCATTTGCACAGCGCAGGCTATTTTCCTCGTTCTCCAAGTGCTTTGCGGTAAAGATCGACTCTTCCGAGTGCTTTGGGGCAAAGTAGACGCACTGAATTTTTTTAGAGTGTGGTCACCATTACCATTTTTTTTTCTATTTTATAAAAAATATAAAAAAGAAGAAGAAGAAAAAGAAAGGAATGCGGCAGAAGTTCCGCCTCCAGCGCTAGCTCCCTGCCTTCGGTTATCGCTTCGGGGTCCCGTAAGCGCGCCCAGCCAAAGCACGACGGAAGGCATCCAGCGTGTGCTGGAGGCGGAGCTTTTGGCGCATTTTTAACATGTATCTGTCTACAGTAGCCTTTTATTGAGATATGAACGCACGACTACAAATAAAACCACGATAGAAGCCGGGCCGGGGAAGGGACCGCTTTTATTTCGCCGGTGTGGAAAACTCAACAGAGTTTTATGCACCCATCGCGCATGTGGATCCTGGAGGCGTATAGTACCTGCGACGGATTTGTTTACCTCCGAAAAACCAAAAGGACAATCGAAACCATCCCGCACCTCTCGCTAAAACTGAAAATAAGTTCCCTTTTTCGGGTGGCAAATAATAATAATACTAGTGAGAAAAGTGAATTCAGGATATGCGATTTCCGAGTTTGCTTCTCGGTCCAATCTAGCCTCCCCCGTAGAACCCGCGCGATGCTCACGCCCGGAACAAGTCCCAGAATAAATGATCCACGTTGCCCGCCCCAGAATACAGCGTGACGCGGCGCGCGTGGCGCGATGCAACTCAAAGTTAGCAGCATCCGTCCTTGCCAAATCTGGTCACTCTCATTAGCGGTGTAGGCTATACACAGCACCGTTCCTCATGTGCGTCTTGGCTTCGTACACACGCATATCAACCGTCCCGACCTTTTCCGCCGCAGAACCATCTGGACTCGAAAAAAAAACAAAAAAAAACAAAAAAAACAGCACACGCGGTTTTGTCGCCCGTCCCTCCCCACGCGCGCACATGTGCATTCGAGGGTATAAACTAGGGGCACGAGAGAAAAATGCAAAACTGCAGCCGCGTACATCTTTCCGGGGCAGACATATTTTGTTTTGGGCGTGAATCTCGAAGGTGCCGCCCTCGCTGGAAGCGGCGGCGGCGGCCCTATTTATTTTTCCACCACCCGAGGGTCGAGACGCTCGGTTATTCCTGGTAAGGTACAAGCTGCGCTCGACACAACAGTTTGGGCGAGACGTGTTGCACACTGCGCCGCGAGGGTTTCTCCCGCCGTCCCACGGGCCCGCCGCGCGGACCGAGGGAGGAGTCCCGACGAACGCCGCCAGTGTGCACTTGCCTCACACTTGAGCACAGACGTTTTGCAAGCCCTGGGGCTTGCATCAGACGGAGAGGTCCCCGTGCTTCGCAGACTTGTTGCGAGACCTCGGGCGCGAGCCCCCTTATTCACAGTGCACACTCTGCGCGAACAAACACGGCGGAGCAAAACGCTCATCAAAAAACAAAAAGAAAAAAACAAAAAGAATTGAAAGTAAGGTTAATTCTGACGGTATACCGTCTGCCTCGCTAGCTAGGGTCGCCGACTTTTTGTCCACGCGTGATGCAAGAACGGCGACCATGCGACTATTGTATACTGGCCGATCAGTCCTCGGGTGGATTTGGTTCTTTCTGCAACCTCGCGGCCGCGCATACGTGAACAGCGCCACTGAATTTGCGCCGCGGAGCGGCAAACTTTGACACTCGCGATGGCGTCTGCCGAAGATTGGTCTAATCGCCTCACGAGACTTCTGGTGTTGCGGTTGATTTATACCAACCAACCAGTTCTCTCGTCATAGTCTGAACCCTGAGACAAGGAGAAATAAAAAAAAAAGGACAAGACGACCAGCTCGACTGCATACTTCCGCTCCTTGCAGTTCTCTCACACTGTTCCAACAAATGTTTCTTGCACGTCACATTTCATTAGCAGCTGCAGCACAGACGCACAAAACAGAACAAAAACAACAACAATCAAACTGAATCCTCTACCTCAATCTCTTTCTGTTGTGTATAAAATTTTCGAAAAGCCTGCTCTAGCTTTGGTTTAAATGTCAAGCTAATTAAAACTACAAATACAATTAATTTTTTTTTGTTTTTTACAGAGGAAAAATAGATAGATAGATATAAATAGAGAGAGTGGAAGAAATTGATTCTACCCTGGCGACTTGGTGGAAGCTGATGTATTTATTATGTGTTATTTAGAACCGAAATGAAAACACGGCAGCCTACTACGTTTCCGTCACCCTTTCACGATCACTTTGATCTGCTGTCATTAATATTCACGCACACTTCTACACACGTGTAGGGTAATAACTCTCTATTAGTTCTATTGGAGGCATCAATGAAGCGCACCACAGATACATTACTCTGGGGGTCATCAACGCAATAAGCAGCTGCGAGGCACGGCAAATGCGAGGGAAAGTCAATAAGTCACAAGCTGATATAAAATATCTGATATCTGTAGTGACTAGTTTCCAAATATGTCAATAGGCGGCAAAACAATCCAGCTTCAGGATGCTCACTGCGCAGTCACTAGGTAACAGTCCCACGCATGCACAGCTCAGTTTAAAAATGGCGACTGTGCTCGAGACGTTAAAAAAACAGCGTGTTGTTAATTTTTTTTTTTAAAGCGAAAGTTTTATATGTTTTATTACGAGAAAAGGCGGCGTCAGCGTTGTGCCCGAAAGATGGCCATAAAAATACGTCATCAAGCACGGGCCGCTCAAGGTCAAAGCGGACGCGCCTCAGAAATGAAACAGAAAGAAAAGCACAGCAAAGCAGATGCTTCGTCACGGAAGCCGTGATGCCGGCGGGGGCGCCGCGCCTGCGCAGTGGGGGAGCGCGATGTCAACGCCGGAGCAAAACATTTCACTCGCGGGATCTTAAATGTCTTCGGCGTGTTTTTTTTTTTTTGTGTGTGTGTGTGTGTGTGTGTGGGGGGGGGGGGGGGGGTGGCAAAGGGTTTTTTGCCCAATATATTTGCAGGAAAGTGTTTCCTGGTCAGGGTGAGAAGTGTTCATCGCGTAAAGCGGTGCACAACTGGGTTGAGAAATTCTCCGAAGGGCGCTGAAAAGTTGTTAACGAGGAGCGAACTGGTCGTCGTATTGAGATTGCGACAGAAGCAACAGTGCGGCGGGTACGCACGTGGCGTAGACAGCAGCCCAAAGAATTTTACACAGCAGGTGTTAGGGGCACTGGTAAAGAGATGGGATAAATGTGTCAATGTTGGGGGAGGATATGTCGAGAAATAAAAAGGATCTTAAATTTAATATTCCGCACGATTTTTCTTTAGTAGCTTTTTGTGGTTTATTTCCTGAGCTTCCTTGATATTTTTCCGCTTCGCGGTATTTCCTTTGTCTTTCAGATGTTTTAAAGTATGGAATGTTTTTTTTGTTGTTTTTAACGGAATGCTTTAATTTCAAAATTTTCTTTGTCCCTCCGTCTGTTGATGTATTTCCCCGCTCAATTTAGCGGGGAAATTGATGTCACGTGATCTGACGTTAAGTGACGCCATGGTATTACGAAACACCACGACTTGACACCGTGAAGTCAAGTCACTTGATGTCAATTTACCCGTTAAATCATTAATAAAAAATGTTCACTCCTCGAAACGATTGTTTAATTTCTTCGAAACAAAATTAAATGATCGCTCCATAAATACTGCATTATATCTGCAAGATCGGTGTAAAGTTCGCTGGCAATTTTTTTAATCTACACTGTTATTTAAAAGAGTATTACACTGTGTTCACGATCCATTGCAAGCCAAGTGTTAACTAGAAAATAATAATAATAAAAAAAATTGATTACATTCGTTGAGTTGAACAAATTGTCGCATACCATATTTCTGATGTTTCACACTGCGGCGATTTCTATTGTCGATTCCTATACTTTCGGAGCCACAGCATACGGCCGCTCACAGCTATCGCGTTTGCGAAACGACTTAAGGAGGCGAATTCGGAGCAGACTACAATACAAACAAAAATATACATCGATGCCGCTTTAGACTTAAAATTTCGGATTCCTTTGCGTAATACAGAACCCGGCTTTATAATCGCATTGCGTCATCGGGTGTCGACGTTTCAACCTATGACAGGAGAATTGCAACACATCCCGTCAGGCTGACGCATGAGAAAGATCGTGGATGAACTGATATCGAGAATTTCTTAACAGTTTCGTCACACAGTGTGTCGCTTTGCGCAAATATTTACGGTGACGAAACAAAACTTTTTATCGCTCTTGCTTTTCCTTCGTATCTAGCTTATTAATTGCTGCGTTTCTTAGGGTCCCATTGAGTTTCCGGCGCAATCACAAAATGCTTCATGTTTTCCGTTCGGCTCATTTGCCAGTTAACCGTATGTAATAGAAACAAAAACAGCGCGAAGGCGAGGACAAAGTAAAAGGTAACCAACAGGGCACTGCGCTGACTCTCAACTGAAATTTATTCATGTTGACATCTGTAGCCTACATGTCACTCAAATAAACCATTAAAAAAGAAGAAGAAAACATGCATATCAAGTGTTCATTGCACCACCGTCACTGGTATGCCCTCATCGCTCCAAGAATTGCCGCTCTTTATAGGAAATAAACTTGAAGGGGCGCTAACGCAGTCTGGCCCCAGTCTCGCACTATGGCGTGCTTCACTAATTTCACGAGTGATTCTGCCCTTATTTTTGAACACCGCTTGGCATTGGTCGAAGGCGGATGCAACCACAAGTCCCTCCACACAAGCCACGAATTGATTTTGGTATTTTTTAGTGCATAGCAGCTTTTCTTTAAACACTAAATTTACTTTTTTTTTTTAATATAGATGACAACATGAATAAACTTTAGTTGAGAGTCAGCGCTATGTGTCCTGTCGGTTGCTTTTTGCTTTGCAGTCGTCTTCACGCTGTTTTTTTAGATCTGTATATTAATTAGCTTAAACTTCAACCCTAATCAGTTAACAGTGTTCGTTGAAAGAATGCATGCAAATCATTTGAGAGAGAGAGAAAACAAATGAAGACTGTGGAGAGATTGGCAGCCTTAAGAACAGCATCGGCTACTCCATATCTTGAACGTGAAGATAAGAGAATTATTATGGTATAAAAGGGGAGAAGGAATGATAAAGGGATGAGAAAGGGGAGGATTACAAATGCGACACAGTCACAGCAGTACAAACACGAAGCGGGAGACTATACGGTATCAGAAAGTCCTTGTTAGAAGTAACCACACAAAACAGGTAAAGTGCAAACGTTTTTCTTCAGCACTGTAAGCTTCTTCGTTGATCGTCTGCTGGGAAGGTACACATCACTTCTTCCACTCACACTGCACACTTATGCGTTCACTCACTCGCACACGTGTTCACGAACATACACAGTCATGTGTGGGTAAATGGTTTTGGCGCCTAATAGTTATGTAAGATACCGCTGTCTTTTAAGAAGTCGCAAATGATGCTAAATGTTTTTCTGAAAGTTTCACGGTCTGGCCAAGGGCCTAGTATTTTTGCTCAAGATAGGAGACGTCTACCCAGCAGTTCAAGAAGAATCTTCACCCTTTGCCTTCCTGAGGCCAAGCGTTATCAGTCTAGGAGAGTGTGATTAACATCTTCAAAGGGATCACCGCATTCACATTTTGGAGAATCACGTTGCCGAGCTTGGTGCAAGAAGCTGTCTGTGAAAGCCACTTCAAGTCGTAGTCGGTGTAAGAGAGCATCGTGTTTTCTTTTTGTTCCAGTACAAGGTGCTACCTTAAGGTCCCTGTCAATATGAGGTAGGAGAGCGTCGAGGGAGCTTTCTTTAAACCATTGCTGCCGGCATTGTTCTTCTCGGAAGTGCCGTAGTAAGAACTTGGCATCCGCAGGTGTGAATATGGTCAGTTGTATAGTGTCGCGAGAATAGGCTTCGCCAGCCAAGCGATGTGCTTCGAAATTTCTGGTAATGTCGCAATGACCCGGAATCCGTTGGTGGCGATTTAAATGTCAAAATATCTCTGCATGAAGATAATGTTGTTTGAACTTTGTATAAAAGTGGTCCCAAGAAGAACCTGATGGTTGCATACCTTTCAGTAGTCCTAATGCATTTTTTTTTTTAATTTGTCGGTATGAACCAGTTTTTTGACCGATAAAAGTTGTCAATGAATCTGACGGCTGAAAATATCGCATGCAACTCAGCCTCTGTTGAACATGTATGATGTGAAAGCCATAGCTTTGCTTACACTACATTTCAAAACGGTGAAAGCAGATGTTGAACCATTTTTTTAAGTCGATCCGTCCGTATAAACCTGAAGATCATTGTTGTAGCATTGTTCTACATGATACAGAGACGGTGCTTTCGCCACAGAAGAGTTGACAGATGATTTGGATTCACTGCCTAAAATATCTGTTTCTTATGTTCAGTGGCCTTATGGTTCACGGGGGGCACTCTAAGTCAGTTTTTGAATGAACATGATGTGGTAGACAAATTAGCAATGTAATTAGAAGCTTGCGAAATTGACATTCAGTGAGCCGTCGCAGAACTTCTTGACAAAATGGACGACCACCCTCATGTGTGGCTAAGCGAAGGTAATACCGACATGTCTCTTGGGCACGAAGAACGGACACCGGGGGTTCTTGGGCCCACGAGAAGACAAGGTCTGAAGAAGTTGCTCGAGGGACACCTAGGCATGTGCGCAGACATCGTGCAAGCACATATTTCAAGCGCTTTACAGATGTTGGTGAAATGCCATGCAGAACTGGCATTCAATATGCGTTCGTTTGTCGTAACGAGAGCTGTATGGAGATGTAGAACACCATCTGTCGATGCACCCCATCTAGCATCCGCCATACATCGAAGTACATTGACGATGACATCTATTTTTCTTTCAATCACATCAATGTGCTTAGAGAGCAGTCTAGCACGACACCAAGGAATCTAGGCCATATGACCGGTTAGATGTTTTGACTTCGGATCGTGAGCTTAAATCCTTTGAGGGGTTTTCTATAGGGAAAGGCAGAACTGCACTTTTTTCAACCGAAACTATTCATACCTCTTTCACGGTATACGCATGTCTCATCAAGACCGGATTGAAATTGAGCTTGTACTATTTCTGAGGAAGAACCAGATGCCCATATACATATGTTATCAGCGCACATTGAAATTCAGAGCGGTGGCGAAAGTCGTTTTGGCAATGCAACCATGACCACGTTGAATAAAGTAGAACTTCGTACATTACCTTGCGGAACCCCGTGCTTTTGCCCATGTGCTGTGCTCTTTCCATCGCTGGCGATTATAAATATTTTCCGGTGAATCAAGAAGTTCTGGATCCAGCGTACAGTGCGACCTCGCACCTTCAATTGAATGAGTTATTGCTCACGGCATCAAAAGCACGACGAGTATCTAAGAACACCGCACCGGTTAAGATCTCAGATGTTCGCTCGTGTTCGACAGTCGAAACAAGGTCAAGGGCGGACTCCATCCTGCACCTACGAGGACGAAATACAGTCATTTGTTCTGGAAACACACGATTTTATTCAAACAACCATTGCAGACGCAAGTGTACCGTCTTTTTCATAAGCGTCCCAATCCAGCTAGTGAGACTTACTGGACGAAATTACTCAATTTCAGCTGGAGTTTTCCCACGCTTGAGCAGAGGAACGACCTTTTCCAGTTTCCACGAATCTGGCAGAGTGTCCCTTCTCCAAAGGTCATTGAAAATCACAAAAAAGGTTTGCCTTTGTTCCAGGTCCAAGATTTGCAAGTGCATCGTATGTTATTGGTTGTTGGTTTGATATATTGTAATAAACACATATTGCCCCTTAAGATAAAGTTGTTAATATATAATTCATTAGTTTATTATCATATAAACTATGGTCATCTAGTATGGGGCACAACTACCTTTACTAAATGTAAAACAATATTAATTTTGCAAAAAAAATATTAAGAAGTATTTGCAAAATCCCACTTGAATATCTAACGGATTCCCTTTTTACTCAACTAAATGCAATGCATTTTTTATGTGTATAGATATCGCCTTTGCGTAAAATATAAGACTGAAAAAATATACATGTACATCATCTTGAAGACTCAGCGAATCTGACAGAAAAAGTACACTCGTACCAAACGCGCATTCTGCAACCCTGGATAGTGTCTCTTTTTAGAACAAATTACGGCCATCAAACAACAGCACACACCCTATAGCTACCATCCTTAACCACCTTCATTAGCAAAACATAGAACTTTACACGCTATCGGTGGACATCTTACGGGATATGAGGGCAGATCGGCCACGATTGAACGATGTCTTATTAGTATTTAAGATTTCTTTTTATATGCGTATACATACGAGTGGTTTTGTATACTGGACACTTTTTCCTGTTGTTTTTTCTTTGAATGATTATAGGGCAGCGCTCTTTTTAGTCTCAATTATGATCTTTATTATTCAGCCAGTGCTTTGTATATATCTCATTGTCGACTGTGTAAGCCTCTATTTCTGTTTAGTGTTCTCAATGTGTTTCGTTTTTCCATGCACGCTGCTTGTTGCTGCTGAGGTTATGGGGACTTGAGACTAGTCAAGCTGTTTCAACTGATTTTTTCCTAAACGCCCAGCAACATTGTACTTTTTTGTTGGAAATAAACCTATTATTATTAATATCATATTAATAATAATACTAAAATTGCAGTCCAGTTGTGAATGATTTGAGTTAATCACTTCGGCATTGTTTTGCACGGCGGCCTCGCGTGATGCTTCGTATTCTGAAGAGGACATCGCTGCCCCCGGTTCTGTAAGCGAAGCACGAAACTCATTTGCTACCGTTATTTCGGAGGCACCTATAGTGACAGGGTCACTAAAGGTCACTATAGGTCACTTTATAGTGACAGGGCCAAAGCTCGGAAAGGTCTTCGCTGAGTAACTGGGGATTTCAAAGAGTGCTCTATATTCCGTACCATTTTAACCTGGGTGTATGGTGAAAATGTTGCAAGCGCAGCTTTCTCCACCGCCGTTTAGAAAGTCCTGGCAAAAGTCGATTCATTTTATTGTAGATGCGCTTGGCTTCGCGATAGTCCTCTGCTCTTCCCGATTTTCGATACCGTCTTTCAGCTCTGCGGTGGATAGCTCGAAGGTTCTCGTATGCACCGTTTACGCCAGCACCACCTCTCGGAACAAGCACCTCTCTGATGGCCTTGGCGAAATTAGTGTTGGTGACCCGTTCAAATTCTTCGGCTGTCCGCGTCTCTTCATTTTGTCCGGTATTAAAAAAAAAAAGAAAAACAACGAAGCGGCTTTTAGTTTCTATAAGGCACTCGGTGACATGATTGCTGCGATGTTAACCGGATATGGTGAATGAATATTGGGTAGTAGTCACCGCCACGGGTGTCAATATATGTGCCCCATTCATGTCATGTATGAGAGATGTCCAAAGAGCACAGTGTGAGATCAAGGCAACTGGCATAATTGTCACCTTTTGGGTATGTTGGGGAGCCATTATTGAGGGTATTTGTGTCATATTGTTCAACAATATGACGACAAGATTAACAACAAAATTAGCGTACAAAAAGTTATCTTTGTAATGTAGTGATTGATTGTTGGTCTTCATTTCTTGCTATTCGCCATCCCCCCCCCCCCCCAAAAAAAAAAAAAGAAAAACAAAAGACAAAGCTTTCTAAATAAAAAGTTCACCATATTTTTTTTGTTTTGTTTTTTTTTGCTTTTTTTTTGCGTTAGCAAATCACAACAGCAGATGCACACATATACGATTTGAAGACTTCGAAGCTTCTAATCTTTCTACGGTGGAAACGATACCAGCTCCCGTTCCCTCAGAGTGAAACAGATGAAAAGAATAATTCCGACCAAATTTGCCTAAAACTTCAAAATAAAAAGAGAGAGAGAGAAAAAAAAAAAACGAAGACGGCAAGCACGTCGCTTGTAGCGCGCACGCGGGCTGCCTTCGACGAATTACGTAAAGGAGGAGGCCCCTCGCGGACGGGTGCAGCGAGCAGCGAATCCCCCAGCGTACGTCGGCACCTCCTCCGCCCACCGCCGAGAGCGTCCAACTTCGCGCGGCAGCCACCGTCGTGTGAGGCCGCCGAGCTGTGACTGCCGCCGAGCAGCGAAGGCCGTCGTGATCCTGACCTACTTGGCACGACTTCAGGCCGTCGTCGCACCGGCCTGCACTCGAGGTCCGCCGTCGAGGCCTCGGCTCGTCGGCTTCCTTCCGCCTTCGCGTCGAACTTCGCTCGCAGACCCTCGACATCCTCGGGACGCAGCGGGGTCCGCTACCTTCGCTCTCGGCCGGTTCGGACGGCGTCGTCCGGCGTGCGGCAATCGCTCTTACCTCATTCGTTGCGCGACGCCACGCGGTGCCCCGCTGCGCTGCGCGAGCGCGCCGAAGAGATACGCACACTGCACCGCTTCCTTTTCTGTCCGCTGTGCACGGGCCGCGCTCGCAGTCAAAGACCACTTTGTGTCGCGACTGCGTCTTAATTCGATGGCCCGATTGACCTCATCTGTACTTTTCTGAGATATCTCCGAGATTCCTCTGATGAGCCGCCTCTTTATCGCTCTCTTCGTATCGTGGCCGTGAGTGAGAGAGAAATCGTCGATGCGCTATCTGAAAGAGGACAGGTTTCAAAGAAAGCTTGATTTCGACATAAAAATATACCACAAATTTTTTTTTTTTTTTTTTTTATGATACGTGAGGCGAGATACGATTGTAGTATCGTATATTCAGGACTTTTAGTCCGCGGTCTAAGCACGTCTAAAAGTTGATATCCTGCACGGCGGACTAAACAAGGCTTTTCTTTCTTCTTCAATATCGCTCGTCATCAGAGCGGTTGTCGAGATCAGGCTGTTCCACGCTAAATATTAATCAGAAAACAACAAAAAGAAAACGCCAACAACAGAGACTGATCTATTAGTCGGTTGCTTTCGCGTCCTCGATGCTCCCGCGGCTGACACGGGGGCAGCGGACAATGTGGACCAAGCCTGCTGTTGATTACAGAAAGCGCCACTCGAGCGGCTGCAAAGTCATTACTACACGTAAATAGGCGACTTTGGATTCTGTCAGGAACCACGGTATCGACGCCTACGAAATGAAGAGTGATTATACGCTTATTTTCATTTCTTTTTAAACAATTCAAATTATATATATATATATATATATTTTTTTTTCACCTGGATTGTTTGTCGTATTTGTGGGTTATTGACCCGTCTTCTGCGGCAGCCACTGCTAATCGCCCCAGAATTCTCTGTAGAGGCCACGAAGCTTCCATTCCAAAACACTCGACATCCGTAATGTATCATTGGGGGAAGCCGCCTCATTTTAAATATTTTGACAATAATTTATTGTTGCTTACATAAATATTTTTGTTTTTCATTTTCAGTTTTTTTTTTTTTTTTATATGGCGGTTGCTTTAATCTTTAAGGTTACCTGTGCGGTGGATAACAAGGCGATTTAAAATATTTCACACCACCCATTCACAATCAGAGGAGTACACATGTAAGTATACTAGAAAAACACTGTGCATCGTTTTGTTTTCTTCTTACAGACAGGGAAATGTCAGTGCACCTGTGACTACTACACCGAGATGCAAAAAGCGAGGTTGTCAATTTGGGAACGCCTATATATATATATATATATATATATATATATATATATACTGTATATATATATATATATATATATATATATATATATATATATATATATATATATATATATATATACTGTATATATATATTAAAAAAAGCTATAATAAGAAGACAACTTTACGTTCGCATTGTTGTATTTGTCAGCATGGAGTGATATTTGCCGGGGAACCTATGACTTGTCATTTATAACAGCAGTAAGGCATGGATGAAGTTAACTCCTACATATACGGCGAACAATGCACCAGGTGCGAACTATCTCAGGAAAAACACTTATTTTTCAGCCAAAATTTGCCTATGTGGACTATATACCTGGTCCGGAAAATACAGCAGTCAGGTCTGCCCCCTCGTTAAACGAGCAGGCAGTCATTAAACGAGTCGACTTTTATTAGCTGAGCAAGTGCTTGGTGAAGACGCGAATAAACAGAGATCTTCTGCAAGTAAACAGTACAGGGTACAGCTTGGGACACTCGTGACGGACTCTGCTGCGTAACTCTCGGCTCACTGCTCAGCTCTTGCAATATTAAAAATGAATCACGCTTTAAGACGGATGCTTCGACGCTGGCGAAGAAAATCAACTCACCAGATTGGTTATAACAACCCCCCCCCCCAAAAAAAAAAAAAAAAAAAATGTTTTTACAAACGCCGAAGACGACCACTATACCAACCGTCTGCTAGTCCAATATGTAATGCAAGCCACCCCACACACACAGGAAGAAATAAATGATTGACAGCTAGGTTGCCGACCAAAACATTCGAGGACATCTCGAACAGAGACGGGAGTCGAGCTTGACTGACACCCTGAAGACTCAATGATCGTCGTCCCTGTCCGTCTCCTGGTCGCTACTACGAAGGTCTCCGTCGCCCGGAGACGAACCGAAGACCCGTCGGCCGAAAGAAGCGACGCGTCGGGGGCGCCTCACATAAGGCCCGGCGCAACGGCTCTGACCTTCGCCGAGAGGGACGGTCGCTTCACCCGCGGAAATGTGCAGGTGTGTCTGAGCGAGCGATGCGGCAGCGCGAGGACAAGGACAGCGCTCGCGCAAGCTTCGGCGGCGCGGGCTTGTCGCCAGTGAAGCACTTGGCGATCAGCTTTTCTCTCCAGTCGCGGCCGTGGCGTGGGCCTCCTCTTCTGGCAAGCCCCGCTGCTGCGCGACGGGCCAAACAAGCGCCTTCGGAGAAAACATGGCGACGGGCATTTTTCGCTTTCTCTCTCTCTCCCGTGGGTGACCTCCTGGGTCGGGAAAACAAACGTTGCCGCTTACGGTTTCGACAACCGTAAATACGCGATAATGACGCGGTAACGTTCGTTGGTCTCAAGATTGCTCAGCCAAGAAGTTTGCACCAGCTTCAAAGTACGGAGTGAGCGCTGCATAGGCGTTGGCATTATTTTCTTATTTGTCATCGTATCGTTTGAGATGATACTTTGAGATGCCCCAGTGTTGTTTTTTTTTTTTTTTTTTCACCTGGATTGCTTGTCGTATTTGTGGGTTATTGACCCGTCTTCTGCGGCAGCCACTGCTAATCGCCCCAGAATTCTCTGTAGAGGCCACGAAGCTTCCATTCCAAAACACTCGACATCCGTAATGTATCATTGGGGGAAGCCGCCTCATTTTAAATATTTTGACAATAATTTATTGTTGCTTACATAAATATTTTTGTTTTTCATTTTCAGTTTTTTTTTTTTTTATATGACGGTTGCTTTAATCTTTAAGGTTACCTGTGCGGTGGATAACAAGGCGATTTAAAATATTTCACACCACCCATTCACAATCAGAGGAGTACACATGTAAGTATACTAGAAAAACACTGTGCATCGTTTTGTTTTCTTCTTACAGACAGGGAAATGTCAGTGCACCTGTGACTACTACACCGAGATGCAAAAAGCGAGGTTGTCAATTTGGGAACGCTTTGTCGTATCACGGTACAAAACGTCAGACAACTCACGTTTCGAATTGTTGGAAAAACATCTGTTGTTAAAAAGCCCTCATTAAAAACAAAATAAAAAATACCAACTGATCAGAGCTTGCTGGCGCTTCGTTTTCCCCTTTATTTTCCGCAAACACACACACAAAAAAAGAATACATCATAATTCCCCGAGAAGGTCGCGCAGAATGTTCCATTGAATCCCTCCCACGAACAGTCAGTCAGTCGGCTAGAGGCCGTTCTCTTTTCGCGAAAAGCTCCCTGCTTAAAAAACAACAAAAATACGCCGAAGAGCCTCGGAGTCTTCCGCCAACTTTCTTGGCTTCGGATGGTCGCACTTCCTTTCCCTCTCCCGTCCGCTTTCCATATGCTCCCACAGCGTGCGGAATCTCGGCAACGCGATAAGGTCTCCAAAAAACACGCTCCCCAGGACAAACCGAAAAGGCGAGCCCACAGGGTCGCTCAGCGGCGGGGGCAAGACCTCGTCCAGTATTAGGCGACGGGAAGCGTCGTAAACAGCGATAATTCGCTTCCCGTAGCGACGCTGGGCCGCTGCTGCAGCCTCTCCCCCGAAAGGCCCACGGTCCGTTCACCCCTCAGCTGACAATGCGGTGGGAGCTGCGAGATCCCCGGACCAATGAACCGCCTCGCTGTCATCACTTGACTCCGCTGTCTGCGCGTTTTGATGGAAGGGAGCGTGATCACGTGGCGAAAGATAGACTGGTCCAGCGAGCTCGTAGCTCCCGTCGCGCTGTCAGCTTAGGGGGGAAATTTCCCACACACAACGAGCTCGTGTGCCAAGGAGGGAGCTGGAGCCTCGTATCACGCGGCAGGGACGGCCATGCAACTGTCAACGACTGAGGCCGAAGTTGGCGGTCGGCGAGAACGCAGGCGCGGAGGCCGCCGAGGCAACGGCATTTCCGGTCCGCCGAGGCAGAGGGCAGCGTGCGCGAACCTTGGGCGCAGCAGCGCGCTTCCCCTCGCCAAGGCGCTCTTGACCTGATTCCACGTCAGGGCTGCCCGCGAGCTTTTTTCCCTGCAGCCTCCCTCGCCGACGGTGGCTGCACGCTGGGCTGCCCCACGCAAGGTCTATGGCCGCCGCCGTCCTTCCAACTCTTCGCCCTGCCTCTCGGGTTCCGCAGCTGGTCGCCGAAGGGCCGTTCCGGCAGCGCCAGTTCCTGCTTCCCGGGCTCGCTGCTCAAGACGCTCGTAACCGCCCCATAAACACACTATAAGCTTATTATGGAAATACACAGGAATATCAAAGTGGAAGCGCACTGTGTTACTTTTTTTCTCTTCCTTTTGTAATGTAAACACTTGCGTTGACGACTACAAAAGCGCTCTTTCATGGCAAAATGCAAATGATCACAATGTCCCATGAATTGTTTCTCCTTGCTATGGCGGTATGGAGACTGCGTTGGAATTTCACGTAAGTATATCTCTGTCGGAATGCCTAGGATGACCTCCCATAATGTCTTGATGGCAGATAAGGTTTAAACTGGATATTCGTTCCAATATAACTGCCGGAAGTTCTCGTGGTAAATTACAATACTCCAAAGGGTGCCTTAAAATAAAATTTTGTTAAAAAAATATATGCTCCATATTTTGCAGTGCGCTTAAAAATGAAGTGGATTTTAAACAGTTTACTACAATGCGATGGCCTCACAGTTTACCTGTGAGGCCATCGCATTTTTTGTATATATCGTCCGATTTCTTTGAATAATCTAAAGATTTTGTCACGACATGTTTCGATGGATGCCCACGTGGAAAATCTCCGTTTGATTGATTTACCATATGTCAATCAATTTAGTTATTGCCTCTTGTTAGACCCCGTTTTGTGCGGGTTTTTCACACTATATATGGCAATTGCCAATTACCAGTTAAACGGAACCGTATATAAAAGCGTTCTCTTAGAACACTAGTGGAAATGTTTACAGAATTTGTCAGCAGGGACGACTCGCGGATCTATCGATTCTAAACACCGGATCCGAACAATTCTTCGGAGCGATCGCTCGCCACGTTGAGGTACACCGAATGCTCGGCACCTTTGGGGAAGCACACTTTCATCATGCAGGCCCAATCAGGGGAAGGCCCGTCTGAACCACCCCTTCAGGGACATAGAACCAACCGCTCGTTCCTCTCGAGCCCAGTTGAATGGGAGACAGGACGCAATGAGGAAGAAACGGCTTTGCCAAAGCACCGCCCTCATGCGAATTCTTTTTCCTTTTATTTTTTTTTTCAGCGTTGGAACAATTACGTTTTATGGTGTGGGCGTTCTGGCATGGCGAGGCTCACACTCTGCACCGGGTGCCAACTGTCGTGTTTCATACAAAGATCTGTCGATGCAGGGGCTGGTAGACCGAACAGCTGCGACCGTCACCGTTTGTTTACTTGTCTGGCAACACTGAGCAGACAGAGAAAGTCGACTTCCTGTCTCGCTCGCTGCGTGCTGAGCTTCGAATTCGCACTTAAGGGGTGTCCAAACAGGACACTGCAAAACGCACGACTCCGACAAATAGTGAAAATTGAAGCGTGAGGCGTCCGCTTCAATTTTCACGATTTGTCGGAGTCGTGCGTTTTGTAGTGTCCTGTTTGGACACCCCTTCACTGGGGAATTCTCTGTTTAGCGGCTTGGTTCCTTTCAATTACCCCGATTAGCGGAACTCGGAATATTCGGCTAATTTAACTTGCAAACGATGAAGCACCATCTAGGCATACTCGCTGAGAAACTCGACATGACGCTGGACTAGGATGACCACCTTCCTGCCGGCGAAATGCGGGACACCCTGACCGGAGGGGGTGGGGGGGGGGGGGGGGAGGAGGAGGAGGAGGAAGTAAGAGGAGGACGGTATTTTCACGACTCAAGAAAAAAGTATTACAGGAAATTCACCAACACGCACACCCCGAAATCTTGTGCTGTACGAAAGCATATTATACACCTGAAAATTGTGTGCGGCAATCAATCTAAAATAATTTTGACTAAAAGTGATATTTTTTGTTTAATTGTAATGGTAAATATTTCATTAAAAGTGTGTAAGTGAAAAACATCAAAAATGACTGTACCAGACCCCAATGCATAAAAAGGAAATAAGAAACAGTAAATATTTTTCGGCTTAATGTTTTCTGTCGATATCGAAGTTACTCTTATACTAACATGCTCCTACACAAAATTAGAACGTTATGTTTTTGTTTTTTTCGACCGTTGTAAGTTGCAGGTTTTTGCCTTGTGTGGCCATCTTCACTAAAGAAAAGCTTTCCACAAAAAACCTTTCGCATGATACAGTATGATTTGCAAATACTTACAATAGTTTATTCTTTCAACTTTTGGCGAGCGATTTTCGCTTGCAATATTTTGCCATAAAGGGGAGAGGCACAACGGCGCATGCGCGTCTTTCACCTGCAAAAACGACGGTCGTTTCCCGCAGTGCGTGGATAGAAATAACATGCCATCGAGATTCACACGTTTATCAGCTACCTCCGCGCTTTCCCGTGGCCTGTTGTTCGGAAGCGCCATAATTTGCGAAGTGAATGTTACTACAATGTGAAATGCGGGACATTTTGAAGATTTTGGTATTTCTTGCGGGACGCGGGACACGAGCCCTCAATAGGGGACAGTCCCGCGAGTCGCGGGACGGGTGGTCACCCTATGCTGCACAAGTCTACACTGGTGACGCGCGCGAAATTCGCGGAACTTGCAGTCAAAATAAAACTGAATTTGATGATTTGAGGGTTTAATGGGGGGGGGGGGGGGGGGGGGGGGACAAACAAGCATCATGGGCCATATAATGCGCCAAACGAAAAACAGCTTGAATTACCTAACGTATATGAGTGAACACAACAAATTGATCTCAACAGGAATTCCGCGCATGCGTGACGCCGCTATAACTATAGTCAGCAGGAGGCAGGAGGCAGTGCTCGCGACGGCTCGAGCCGTCTCGTGTTCTGCATGCGCAACGCTTCAGCGAGGTTGTCGCACGTGAAGAAAGGCTTCCCTCAATACATCGCAACAGTGGCGCGGCATATAGACCTTTCCAATGTTTACAAAATCACAGTCCAGCGTGCGATCTTCACAGCCCAGCACGTGCGTGGTCGTCGCTTCGGAAAGCGAGCAAAGCACGCGCCATACGCACGAACGCTCAAAATGGTACCGGCCAGAAGCTCGTTTTTGGAAAGGTCTATAGTCAAACTTGCTGCTGAGATCGGTCAGAGCCGTATATTAGGAGAGTTTGGACAATAGGCGGAGCAAAGGCCGCCGCCAGCGCCGAATATTCCCCCCACGCTTAGAGCGTAAACTAAATTTGTGACACAGCGTCGACCAATCAGGAGACCTCTACTCCATCTCACAAATGTCTGCAGTGAAGACAAAGGCACAGGCGTGTGAGCCTAGCTCAGCGAAGCACTTTTGTTTGTACGAGACCTCGTGCATAGGAGGCACTTTCCAAAGCCACGCGATCATGCCCATGACTTTGTCTGCACTGCTAGAACAGCGTCCCGAGACTGGCTGAAAGAAAGCAGTGCAAAGGGTGAGGTGTGCGAGTGTCTTGAGACGCGGAGTTCCGCTCGGCAAGGCTCAAATTATAGTTCGTTTCACTTTATCTGCGAGCGAAGCCAAAGCTAGAAGCGCGAGACCAGCGCTTTTTGCATTTCTCCCCAGCTCGCGCGCTCGAGCAAAGCCTGAACGCACGGAGCTTCCGTGCTCGCGCTTCCAGTTTTGCCTTCGCTTGCACATAAGGTGAAACGAAGTATAGTCGTGTCACAAATTTAGAGCACACGTCCACCGCTAGGGGCTGTTTCGCGGCCTGTGGTTGGCCCCGAGATGCTCGCCTATTCAAACCAATGTATGGCCAAACTCTCTCAATAAACGGCTCTGAGATCGGTCTATCAATCCGCGCGAACTACATACGGTTTATGTAGCCATGAGTTTTAAGACATTCTATAACACGACTAAAAGGGTATAGAGTCACCATCTCCTAGCTGTAGAGCAGAATAAAACGGAAGACAATCTCTAAAAAAATACCGGGAAAACAATTTCAGTGTTATTGATCCAGGTACTACGTGCAGTGCAGTAAGATGTGCAACACAGTTAATAGGGAGTTTTCGTAGATCGTTTCCGCTGTCCTGCAACGCTCTCCGCAACCAGCTACGCTAACCGGAACTCTGCAGTCAAGGACATCGGCGCGCCGGCGCAGTGGCGGCTGTTTCGTTGCGGAGGGCTTAGCGGAGGGGGAAACGCGGTCTACGAAAACTCCCTAATAACTTGCCGCAACGCTCACACCGTGGGATGTCTTCACAAAACCAAGACGAAAAAACAGAAATGAACAGGAAGGCAGGTTCGTTGTTCCATCCGTGAGCTGTGCAGATATCGGCAGCCCCTGGTAGATGAAACATGAAGGCGTAGACCCAGAGTTGCACTGCTCCTACAACATACAAGTCACGGTCTGCAGACATGATGACATCTGAAGACACGCCTCCAAGCATTTCCAAAGGCTTCATACATGCTTCTAACGTGTCAGGAGACAGTTTCTTCTACGATGCATGTGAGCGAGGCCTAAAGGGATCCTGAACCGAAATTTTGAGCTCAGAAAACAAGGCTGGAGCTGTAGGCGGGACGCTGCAAAACCCCCCAAAACATCGCTCATACAGCGATATCTCTAACGGATGGCGGTATTTTTGGAAAAGAAATGCGTGACTGAACGCGGCCGACGAGGGCGACGACAAATGTCACGTCAGGATTCTGATTCCCTCTCTTCGCTTCGTCCCCTTCACTCTTAAAAAAAAAAGGGTACTGTAGTACCCTCCTTAAGGGGGTAACCGACTTGCACACAGGGCAACCCCTTTTGGAGGTATCGTTACCCCCTGCATCGAGGGTGCAAACTTACCCCCTGGGTTAGGGTGCAACATTGCCTCCTTTTGGAGGTAACCTTAGTTCCTTTTGGTGTTAAAAGTGCATCCTTATGGGTCAGCCTTTACCTTCTTAGGGGGGAATTTCAACCCTTTGAGAGGTAAGGGATTAGGGGGGAATTTCAACCCTTTTGAGAGGTAAGACGACGTAATTGAGGGCGCTGCTTTACCTCCTTTTGGAGGGAACTACGATCCACTTTGGGGTGTGAATGCACACGATGAGGAAACAGCTCAGAAATCGCGAACTACGAAGAACAAACACGACAGAAAAGTGCTGTCCTGTCATGTTTGTTCTTCGTAGTCCGGGCTTTCCGAGCTGTTTTTCCCCATGATGTATAACAGCAACCAACTGGCCCAGTTCACCACCTTATTACTGGTTAAATGTACGCTTGATGGAATCACTTTGGAATCACATGACAATGTTTTATTGTGGCTTGTCACAACAAAATGGCATAAAAATCAATGGCATGACTAGACATCTTATAAAAGTTCTAAGATGAAACCACTAAGCGCAATAAAGGCATCTGGAACAACACTTTCGGGGCTCTAGTCGTAGCTAAAGATGAACTAGAGGCAGAATGCAACCAGGACTGCCTCAGCAGGCGACGCGGCTTCGAGATCTCCCTCCACTGCCACATAGCTGGGCGCCTCAGGATTAATTAGGCTTGAGCTGACAGCCACCGGGTAGATTGCACTGCCTGCCTGGAACCAAAAAAAATGTGGAAATCATGTGATATGAAGTTGAAACATATCATCCCCAATTTGAAGAAACTGTGAAGAAATATTAGATTTTTCTAAGACGCATTTGGAGCATTTGATGGGCCACTGATTCCAGCATTATAAAGCATCGACCATACTTACCAGACGTGACCAGTTTAACTGTTGACTAACTACCACTGACTAAAATTATCACATGGCGGGTGGTAATCATAGATTAGTAAGCACTTTGTATTCACCGGTCATGTTTAAATGTGTCACCCCGATTTACTTAGGTGACTAACAAATCTTAGTCAAAGGGGTACAACTACTGTAGCAGGTTAGTATATACAAGTGCTGATTGTTGGGCGAGTTGGTATTGTACGTGAAAAAAACATGATTGCGCTTTAAGACAAGGACAGAGGAAGAACATACACCACAGAGCGCTACACCACATTAGCTACTCAGCACCACAGCAGATCCCTATGACCGCCAACCCTAACTGCCGAACTTCGGAAAATATGCAAATATTGTTGCCGAAGTGCTCTGCCAGATGAAAATTGAATTTGTTTTATTTAGACATGAGAAGAACAGCACACAAGGACGAGAACACATAAAAAGAACACACCGAAAAAGACACACTCAAGCGCCTTGTGTGTCTTACTCCAATTTATTTACTCGAAGTATACCCTCAATTTTCTCTGGAAAATGAACGAACACCACACACACAAAGAAAATTTAAAAATCAAGAACCTCATTTCAATTGCCCAAATGCGAACAAGAACATCAAAATAATATATCTGACTACGCTTACCTGCAGTTGCGTCCAAGGTAGCAGGCATCCAGTACCCTCGACGAAATCACCCTACAACGTTGACGCAGTAGGAAAGAAATATATTCAATCAACTTCAAATAATGCAAACTTAGCCATCTGACTCGCCTATTGCATGATCAGCTTTTAAAAATGCCTGCTCACACGCAGAAAAAAAAATGCCAAGACGATATACTTGCTAGTCTCTCTGCCGGCAATAACTTAATAACCTTATTCAGTAATATACTACTATTAATGTTTGCGAAGCGCACGAATAATTTCTAACTGCCGAATTTCGAACTTCGGCAAATATGTACATTTTTTTGCCGAAGTAATTTGCCAGATTAAAATTTAAAATTGAATCTATGTTTTATTTAGACATGAGAAGAACAGCACACAAGCACGAAAACACAAAAAATAACACCGAAAAAGACACACTCAAGCGCCTTGTGGGTCTTACTCTAATTTATTTACTCGAAGTATACACTAAATTTTCTCTCGGAAATGAACAAACAGCACACACACAAAATAAACATAAAGATCAAGAGCCCCATTTCAAGTGCACAAATGGAACAAGAAAATCAAAATAAAATATTGCACTACGCTTACCTGCAGTAAACAGTGTTAAGAACTGTCACAAGATGAGTCCAAAGTAGCAGGCATCCAGTACCCTCGACGAAATCACCCTGCAACGTTGCCGCAGGACGAAAGAAATATATTCAATCAACTTCAAATAATGCAAACTTGAGTCATATCTAACTCGCCTACTGAATGATTACTTTTAAAAAAACCTGATCACACGCAAAAAAAAAAAAGCCAAGACAACACTATAATTGCTAGTCTCTCTGCCGGCAACAACTTAATGACCTTATTCCGTAATATACTACTTTTAATGTTTGCGAAGCGCACGAATAATTTCTAACTGCCGAATGTCGAACTTCGGCAAATATGTAAATATTCTTGCCGAAGTAATTTGCCAGATTAAAATTGAATGTATGTCTTATTTAGGCATGAGAAGAACAGCACACAAGGACGAAAACACACACAAAAAAAAAACACCAAAAAAGACACACTCAAGCGCCTTGTGTGTCTTGCTCTAATTCATTTACTCGAAGTATACCCTCAATTTTCTCTCGGAAATGAACGAACAGCACACACACAAATCAACATAAAATCAAGAGCCCCATTTCAAGTGCACAAACTGGAACAAGAAAATCAAAATAAAATATCGGACTCCGCTTACCTGCAGTAAGCTGTGTTAAGAACTGTCACGAGATGAGTCCAAGGTAGCAGGCATCCAGTACCCTCGACGAAATCACCCTACAACGTTGCCGCAGGACGAAAGAAATATATTCAATCAACTTCAAATAATGCAAACTTGAGTTATATCTAACTCGCCTACTGAATGATCAGAGTTTTAGAAATGCCTGATCACACGCAAAGAAAATGCCAAGACAATATAATTGCTAGCCCGCTGCCTGTAACAACTTCATGACCTTATTCCGTAATAAATACTATCAATGTTTGCGAAGCGCCCGAATAAATTAGCTCAACAGTTATT